>PVLD010005609.1:0-110237 GCA_004027595.1 Dinomys branickii
AGTTTTGAGACTGCGTTTTGTTCCTCTGTTTTCCCATTTTTGGGTATCAGATTCAAAATGTGGAGCTATAAATTCCACAGAGAGTTCAGCAGGCAAAGGTCTGCTGCAGAGGCTGCTCCAATGGTTACTTCTCTTTGGGAGAATGTCCCTTAAGCTGTCTGCTGAGATTTCCGCTTCTACTCCCTACCCCAAGACCTGGTGGGGCAAATAAACAGCTCGCTACCCCAGGATTCTTGCAGATATGGCCTTATTGTTTGTCCAAGGAGGTTGTCCTGTGCCTTGTAGGAAAGTATCATTGTGTCTGTCCACTGCACTAGATGTTAAAATCAAAAGATCACTGTTAGTTAGAAATCACTGATTTAACCTATAAGCATTTTTCAGTTGATGAAACTAACACCTAAAGAGGCAGAGTGATTTACACAAGGTCATACAGCTAGAAGGTGGCAGAACCGGAAATAAAATCCAAGCAGCTTGGCTCTACAGTTCATACTGTTAACCACTGCGACGTACCAATAGGGTGCAGGGGAGTGTGTGATAAGGAAGAGTATTCCAAATAGAGGGAAAACGTGTGCAGAGGTGCTGTGTATTTAAAGAGCTGGAAAAAGGTCAGTACCGGTGAGGTTCAGAGAACTGGCGAGAGCTGGAAAGGAGATGGATGTGGAAGATCACTAGAGTCAAGCCATTCAGGGCCGTACACCCAAGAGCTACGAGATGACCAGGTGTATGTTTTGAAAAGTTCTCCACAAAATGCAAAGGGAGTGCATTTTTGCATGTAAGTGAAGTAGGGGTTGAACTTCCTCCTTTTTCATGTGGATATGAGTCCCAGCACAGCTTGTTGGAAAGGCCGTTCTTTTCTATTGAATTGTTTCAGCGTCTTGCTGAAAATAATCAACATCTAGGCTTTCAGTTTTACTCTATTTTACATCATGTCAGTACATCATGGTCTTGATTGCTATAGCTTTGTAGCGAATTTTGAAATCAGAAAGTGCAAGTTCTTTAACTGTTTTTTTAGGATTGTTTCGGCTAGATGGGTTACCAAATGTGTGTGTGTGTGTGTGTGCGCGTGCGTGCGTGCGTGCGCAGCGCGCTGGGAATTGAACTCAAGACATTGCACTTGCCAGACAGGTGCTTGTACCGCTGAGCTACATCCCCAGCTAGATAGGTTAGATGAATGAGTGTGAGAACAGCTTACTGGTATCCCACCATGGCTAAATTAAAGAAGTATGTTTTCTTTCACATAAGCCAAAAATAATTGTTATGAAACCATAGAAAAAAATGTCTTCCCAGCCTCATATTTAGCCAGGGCAGAATTTTCAGAGGTGAATGACTCAGGTGAAACAAGTAGTGGAAAAATGTGGTTGACAGCCCTCTCTGATTGAAACCAGGCCACCAGGGACAGGATTCTCATGTGGCAGAGCCGACCCTTATGTCACCAGTGGGGAGGGGAGCTGGGGCTGAGTCTGCCCTGTAGCTCTGGGATCCAGTGTCTTCCTTACTCCTGTTTCTCTGTGTCCCAGGGAGCTGGACCCCATCCTGACTGAGGTCACCCTGATGAATGCCCGCAGTGAGCTGTACTTACGCTTCCTCAGGAAAAGGATCAGCTCGGATTTTGAGGTGGGGGACTCCATGGCCTCCGAAGAAGTAAAGCAAGGTAAACATGTTTCCTGTCTTCTGCGGGAGGGCTGGCGCGTTTGCCCAGCAGTGTCTTGTTAGGTAAGCCACACAGCTCTTACTAAGGAAACAGCGGGGGCTCCTCAGCCTCCTTGGGTCTCCGACCACCTTGACTCTGGGGGAGATCTCAGAGTACTGTGCTTTAGAGCTGGAATGGGCCTGTGAGGCTGTCCGGTCGTGTTATGAGCAGAGAAAATTGCTGCCAAGTTTGTAATGCTTTTTCCTGCCCCTTGCTTTGTCCCAGCTCTGCTTTACATTTTTGTTGTTAGATATTCAGGAGGTAGGTAGTGCGTGTGATAGTTTAAATAGTACAAATTGGTACAATAGTAAATAGTACAAAATACGTGTATGTCTATGTGCAGGAACTTTTAGGAATGATGGAAATATTCTAGTGGTTTTTTTCCTTTTGTTTGCACAAAGGTGCCTTAAGCTTGAGATCCTTCTGACTAAGCCTCCCAGAGTGCTGGGATTTAAAGCTTTAGAAAAGAAAGAAAAAAGGAAAGGAAATACATAAATATAAAGGAAGTCTTCCACCCCTTGCCAGTCTTCCATTTCTGCCAGTGACAATTTTTGAAGAGAAAAATGACATTGAAAAAATAATGGGCCCCAGTCCAGGATCGCAGATTGGCTCTGTAGGTTTTTGTTGTTGATTTGAAAAAGTGTCACTGTTACCCAGGGTGGTCATGAGCTTCTGGGCTCAAGCAATCTTTCTACCTTAGACTCCCAAGTAGCTGAGATCATAAGCATGCGCCACTGTGCCAGGCTGACTGTCCCAGCTACTCATGATACTGAAGTAGCAAGACTGCTTGAGAAGAAGAGTTTTTGTTTTTGTTTTCTTTTTTTGGTATCAGAAATGGAACTCAGGGCCTTGCATTTGCCAGGCAGGCACTGTGCCGCTGAACTACATCCCTGGCCTGAGCACAAGAGTTTGAGACCAGTTTGTACCACATAGCAAAGCCCTGTCTCAAAAAGAAAAAGGTGACCATTAAATTCTTCTTTAGGGGCTGGTGATATAGCTCAGCGGCACAGTGCCTGCCTGGCAAGTGCAAGGTCCTGAGTTCAATTCCTGATCCAAAAAAAAAATCCAAAAAATAGATTCTTGTTTATGTATATACTGGGAAATCTAGACCCACCCAGCATCTGTGACACTCATATGGTTTGTGCCAATAATACAGAGCAGAGGGGCTGGGGATGTAGCTCAGTAGTAGAGTGCTTGCCTAGTATGCCGAAGGTCCTGGGTTCAATCCCCAGTCGTCCCCGCCCCCCCCCAAAAAAAAACTACATGGCAGAGGAAGGAGGCTATATGTTCATTTTGAGTTTGGTGTTCATTTATGTTCGTAATGGCCACTACTGTTCAGAGCTGTATTGTGCAGTATATTAGCCACCAGCTATATAGCTACATAAGATTATTAAAATTCAAATTTAATTAAAATTAGATTTTCAAATTTAGCTCCTGGACTGGGGATATAGCTCAGCAGCACAAGTGCCTGCCTAGTAAGTGCAAGGTCCTGAGTTCGATTCCCAGTACCAAAAAATAAATAAAATAAAGTTGTGGCACATACCTATAATCCCAGTATTTGGGAGGCTGATGCAGGAGGTTCATTGCAATTTCGAGGCCATCCTGGGCTACAAAGTGAGCTCAAGCCCAGCCTGAACTGCATAGCGAGACCCTGTCCAAAAAAGATACACACACACAAAAGTGTTCACTGTAATCTCCAATTACCATAATCTTCAATTAACTCCAATAGCAAGATGTTTGGAAATAAGCCAGATGTCCAAAGGTAGAAGAGCAGTTAAAGCAGTATGGATTATCCATCTGATAAAATGTCACAAAACCACTAAAGTGAACCATGTGGGCATGGTGGTACACACCTGTGATTCCAACACTCTGGGAGGCTGAGGCAGGAAGGTAGCAGTTCAAGCTGCCAACCCTGGGCAATTTAGCCACTTAGCAAGACCCCATCTCAAAATAAAAAGTAGCTCAGTGCAAAGGCCCTGTCTTGGTTACTTTTTTCTTATTGCTGCGACAAAATACCTAACATCCAAAATGAAGGAAGGAAAGGTTTATTTAGCTTACAGTTTGAATGGCAGCCAGCAGCCTCTTTCTCTGCCTTACATATACAAACTATCCAACCTAGGGCAGGTATAGGTCTCACACCCGTAATCCCAGCATTAGATCATGGATTAGTCATAAACTCTAAAAGCCACCCCATAACTGCATGAGGATTTGGGGGGACATGCAGACACAAACCATAACAGGCCCTGAGTTGAATCCCCAGTACCGTCAAAAGAAAAGTATACAGAAACATGACAATACTTACAGTGTCTTAAAGCAAAGTAAAAAATTAGCCTATACTATGATTATAATCATCTAAAAAGTATGCCTGTGTGGAACAAAAACTGGAAAGGAACCTAAATAAATGAACGTTACTTCATTCCCCCTGGGGGAAGAAAAATGAGTACGCCTTTCTTGGTTGTCCCGCAGAGCACCAGAAGTGTCTGGACAAACTGCTCAATAACTGCCTGTTGAGCTGTACCATGCAGGAGCTAATTGGCTACTATATTACCATGGAGGAGTACTTCATGAGGGAGACTGTCAATAAGGTAGGACACAGGACACATCTTTTGCAAGAGGGGTTGTTTGTCCAAGAAGCCAGGCAACAGGTCTGTCATGTTCCTTGGTTCTGCTGTGAGAACAGCAGCATGCAGATTGAACGGCACTGCTCTGTGTGGTAAGAGGGCATCTGTGAAACTGTCATGCTTTCGTACACCCAGCTGGGGTTTCCTTCCCAAGAATTACAAAAGAACAGCTCAGCTCCCCAGGGAGCCTGATGTTGCCTGTCCCTAGAGGTGTGTGGGTGAGGAACTGTGGAGAGTAGGGCCGGGTACTGGATGTCACCAAAGCAAAGGCCCTTAGAGCCAGATGTGGTAGTAATCCCAGCATTCAGGAGGCTGAAGCAAGAGGATTGCCAGGAGTTCAAGATCCGCTTAGGTTACATAGTGACTTCAAAGCTAACCTGAACTACATAGCAAGACTATCTCAAAAAGCCTAAATAAGTAAATGAGCCAGGCATGGTGGTACATGCCTGTATCCCAACACCTGGGAGGCTGAGGCAGGAGGATCGCTGTGAGTTTGAGGCCAGCAAGGGCTACATAGTGAGTTCGAGCCTAGCCTAAACTACATAGTGAGACCCTGTCTCAAAAAACTAAAAAAAAAACAACTAAATGAATGAATGATAATAGCCTTAAATATTAAATTTCCTAATGTAGTGATCAGTAGAGAGGTGAAATATTTTAGCAAGCTGTGACTAGAATAGCCATGGCAGGGAAATATAAGACAGAGTGTAGAAAAGGAAGCAGAGCCAGGACGGTATAACCAGTGCCACCCAGCACCCAGCATGCAACACTGGGGTGCTTACTGGGAGCTTTGCTTTTGGGTAGGCTGTGGCTCTGGACACCTACGAGAAGGGCCAATTGACCTCCAGCATGGTGGATGACGTGTTCTACATTGTGAAGAAGTGCATCGGTCGGGCTCTGTCCAGCTCCAGCATTGATTGCCTCTGCGCCATGATCAACCTCGCCACCAGAGAGCTGGAGGCTGATTTCAGGTACAGCTGACCCCCTTGCTCCTTTCTTGGCACAAAGATTCTGGTTGTGGTTAATTCCTCAGGCTGATTTGTCTCTTCCCTTTTTTTTTTTCTGTCTTTTTGAGACAGGGTCTCACTATGCAGTTCAGGTTGGCCTTGAGCTCACTTTGTAGCCCAGGCTGGTCTCAAACTCACAAGGATCCTCCTGCCACAGCCTCCCGAGTGCTGGGGTTACCAGCATGAGCCACCACACCTAGCTGCTTTCCCTTTTTTCTCTATGACTCTAGTTCATTTCTATTCAAGACATGAACTCCTGTCCTTAGCGCAACATCTTTAGCTCCAGGTAGCTGTCAGCCGGATTTTCAGTGCCAAATTTCTGTTCCCTGGATCGCGTTGAAGGGGCCATTGACCCCTAGACCTAGGACAGAGAGCTGGTGGATCAATGAAAGCAACAGCAGTAGCAAGAACCATAATCTATTCATACAGGCCAAGCGCTATGCTAATTCTCTGCTCAGTTTTAGTTCTAATAACCCTGTGAGGTAGAACTGTTAGGTCTTTTGTAGATGTGGGAGAGATTCCATCCCTTGTCAAAGATCACACACTCCATGAGTAGTGAAATACAGAGTCCAGAACTGATCAACTCAAAACCTTCTCTTTCAT
This sequence comes from Dinomys branickii, assembly GCA_004027595.1. Lineage (NCBI taxonomy): Eukaryota > Metazoa > Chordata > Mammalia > Rodentia > Dinomyidae > Dinomys > Dinomys branickii. The sequence continues at coordinate 5,919 of PVLD010005609.1, forward strand.
CTCCTGCACAGAACTGCCTGCCTTTCACTAAGCATACTGCCTACTCTCTGTTAGAGTTCAGTGATAACTGAAAGCCTCATAAAATGTAAAGCATTGAGCTGGGTGTGGTGGCACACATCTGTAATCCCAGCACTAAGGAGGCTGAGGCAGGAGAATCAATGCACATTTGAGGCCAGCCAGGGCTACAAAGTGAGTTCAAAGCCAGCCTAAACTACATAGTAAAACCCTGTCTCAAAAAGACAAAACAAAACAAAACAAAGAAAGAATTGGCTAAAAGGACAACCACAGTGACATCATCAGTGTCATCATGGAACTGATGATACAGCTATGGACCAGAAACTGAGTCCATCCTACCCCTTTCCCCAGCTTTGTTGCTCAATAAATCAGTGTCCCATCATTAAGAAAGAGGAAGAAAAGAAGGAAGGGGAGGGGAGAGGGGAGAGGAAGGAAGGGAAAAAGAAAAAGAAAGAAAGAAAAAGAATTGACAGGTGTGGTGGCGTACATCTACAATCCTAGCACTTGGGAGGCTAAGGCTGAGGCAAGAGGACTGTTCCAAGTTCACGTCCAGCCTGCGCTACATAATGAGTTCAAGGCCAGCCTGGATTACAGAGTGAGACCCTATCTCAAAAAGAGAGAGATAATGATAAAGAACTGGCCAGGGCCAGGGATATAACTTAATGGCACAAGCGCCTGCCTGGCAAGCGCAAGGTCTTGAGTTCGATTTCCGGTACCAAAAAAAAAGAACTGGCCAATCACTGTCCCCGAAGGGGTGTTGGTTGTGTCATATCCTGGCTCCTGAGGTCTCCTACACTGGTCTAAAGGATTGGTTTTCTCTGGCTGGGTCAGGGTAGTGGACACTCTGCTCCCACTGTCCTGGAGACAAAGCTGAGCACTGTCACTCCCCATATGCCATTCTGCTACTTAGGGGCGTTCTGTCCAACAAGCTGAGGATGGGCTTCCCGGCCACCACCTTACAGGACATCCAGCGTGGGGTGACAAGCGCCGTAAACATCATGCACAGCAGCCTCCAGCAGGGCAAATTTGACACAAAAGGCATTGAGAGCACTGATGAGGCCAAGCTGTCCTTCCTGGTAAGTGGTCCCAGGTCATGACACTGGGTCAGCTTTTCCTGAGAGATTAAAGTGCAGCCTCGGAGCCATAGCCTAAAAGCATTAATTGAAGGCTTTCCTCTAGTGTTTATGTGAAGGGAAACTCCATTAAGGAAAGCTCCTGGAAGCCTCTGAAACCACCGTTTACCCAGGGACCTATTCTGAGTAGCCCGAGGCAGGGTGTGCAGCTCTCCTGCCAGGAGCTGGCTGCCCAGCTCTCCTGTGTCCTCATTCCCAAGCGCTCTGCTCAGCTGTTCAGGTGTCCTGCCCTGTGTCCAGCTTGGCATGCATTTGCCATCTGTAACATCTGTGCCAGGCCTTCCCACTGCATGTCTGAGGAGAGGCCTACAGCACAGGTGGATGTAGTCCTTTAGGCCTCCCAGGACCACTTCTCTAGGAACTTCCTCTGGGAAGGAGGCTGTTAGAGCCCTTAGTTACACACAATGAATGGCAGATGTGATGACACAGTGAATTCTACCAGTTGTCTGACAGTTGGGAAAGGAAAAGCAGGAAGAGAGGAAAGGATCTGTGTGAGGTCAAAGCTAGTTTGTGCTAAGCCAAAGACAACTCATAGGAGTTTGAAGCCCACAGGCCTCTCTGGCACATGCTGCCGTTTTGTGCTTTGGTATGGTTTGGTTTGGTTTGGTTTGGTTTATTGGTACACTTTAAGATACACATTGTGATGACATTCATCTAGGGATGTATGTACCTGCACCCAGTGGATCTTGCTCCCTTTTTTCCCATTCCCCTCCCTCCCTTTCAACTCCTCTTGCCCTGATTATTTACAGAAGCTTTGTTTTCATTTTTTTCTTCTTTTGTGTTTTGTTTGTTTTTTGAGCTAGGGTGTTACTGATAGCCTAGGTTAACCTCAAACCCACGCTTCTCCTACCTCAAACTCCTAAATGCCAGGATTGTTGGCAGGTGCCGCCACATCCAGCTGCACATGCTGGCATGAGTGGGAACAGCAGTGTCACAGGTCCAGTTGTGCTATGTTCTTCACATTGGCTGGACTATGAGTCTTTGCTCAAAGACTAAAGGAAACATCTGATAGCAGAGCTCTCAACAGACCAGTCTACAGATGGGTTAGATACGTAACGTGGACATGTACTTTTCTAGAAACAAGGCACTTAGCATCTATTAGATTGGTAGGAGTATCTGTCTGTCTGTTTGTTTGTGGCCTTGAATTCACGGTGTCGCCCAGCCTGGCCGTAAACTCACTGTGTACCCCAGGCTAGCCTTAAACTCGTATCAGTGCTCCCGCCTCAGCCTTTTGGGTGCTGAGGTACAGTTATACACCACCTTGCCCAGCTTCTGGCAGATTCTTAAAGGGATCTGGGACCCCAAAACCTGATGCTTTCAGAGACAGAAGCCTAAACTTGCTGATATTTATCTTGCCCCATTACAGGTGAACCTCACTAACTAGCCATCAGATCCAACATGCAGGCTGTGTAGGCAGCCCACTCTCTCCCTATCATTGAAAATATTTTTCTGTGGGTATGAATTCTGTCAATCAGGGATGTCATGGCTGTTCCCAAAAAAGAGTATCAGCTCAAACCAGTTGAAAAGGTATGCATTAAAGTCCAGCAACTCAGGAGCCAAAGGTGGGAGGGAGGATCTTGAGCTCTTGGCCTGGCTGGGCAGCCTTTGCCGAATGTCCAGCAGCCAGTATCATATGATCATGAACTGTCTTCCTTTTTACCTCCCCACAGAACTTTTTTTTTTTTTTTTTTGCAACAAGGCCTTTCTGTGCAGTTCAGGCTGGCCTTGAACTCACTGTAGAGCCCTTGCTGGCCTCAAACTCACAACAATTCTGCCTCAGTTTCCCAAGTGCTGGTATTACAAGCATGCACCATCACACCCAGCATCATTCTTTCATTTCTGTGCTCAGAAGCATTCATTGGCTTCTTGCTACCTTCCACATCAAAGCTAGATGTCTTTGTCTGGTTGGCTGTTTAAGGCCTCCCAAAGCCAGCTACCTTTCCAGTCCTGTGTTCCACATTTGACAACACATCCCCAAGGCTAGCCAGTGTCCTTCACACTTGCACTGCCACGTGAGGACCTCCCTCTGAGACAGTTTCATTGTCAGACAGGCGAGAAGATAAGGCCAGGAAGAAAACTGATACTAAGAGCTTGATGACAGATTTCTACTTTTCCTGATGCCAAACACTTCAATGTCACTGCTCCCACCTAGAGCCTATTTTTATGTCACTTGGATTCATTTGGCTGTCACGATTAACTCCCCAACCATACTGACATAGCATTTGTCATGAGCAAAGGATAAGCCCAGTGAGTCCATGCTCACAAAGGTACAAGGGAAACTGTAAATATACCGTTTCAACCCAAACCCATTTCCCCTCATGACAATTTTTGGTGCCCTCAGATGCCTTGTGAAAACATTTATGTTGTGGTCTTCGTCCTTCAGCTGCCATAAGAGTGCAGTTACTCCTCAAGAAACTAGCAGTGTGCGCAGGCTTGTGCTCTAGCATCTTCAGCTTTCCCATCCACACCAGGATGACCTAAGCAGTGCCATCAGCAGCAGAATTCTTCAGTGGTAGCTGAACACACACTGGCAAGGGAAGCACTCCGAAGTTCTAGGAGATACTCCCTGGGGCTCTGGAATCCTCTTTTCTCTTCTGTTTTATTCATTCATTCATCTGTTTAGAGACAAGAGTCTCATTATGTGGTTCAGGCTGTCCTTGAACTCACTGCATAGCCCAGACTGGCCTCAAACTTAGTGATCCTCTTGCCTTGGCCACCTGAATACTGGGATTGTCTTTGGCCATACCACCCTGAATGCGCCCGAACTCATCTGAATACTGGGATTCACCACCATGGCTTTTGTCCTGAAATCCTGAAGTTACTGACTCAGGTTTCCTTCCTCTCTGGCCTCCTGGCCATGCCACCAAGCAGGCGAGTCTAGAGGGGTGGATCCCGCAAACACTCTTAATTCCTGACACAGCCTCTGGACTAGTATCCCCAGACCACAGCTGGGCTCATGTGGCATTAACCTGTCCTAGGGACTCCTCAGTGCCACTCTGTTGTGCACAGGGCAAAGCACCAACTACAGCACCCAAATGCTAGGTGGACTGGATACTTATTTCCAGCTCTGCATCTACTCCCGGCACGTCCGTCAGCCGACTGCTATTCTCCAGACACCTTCGGGGTTTCTGCTGCTCTGCACTTGCTTTTTTTATTCCTTTTCCAGAGTATTCACTCACTTGTTGATTTAAGAGATTTCAAAAGTCAGGCATAGGAACACACACCTGTAATTCTAGCACATGGGAAGCTGAGGCAGGAAGATTTCTAGTTTAAGGGCTATGTTGTGAGTTCATGGCTAATTTAGACTCCATAGCAAGACTCTGTCTAAAAAGAAAGAGAAGAAAAAGAAGCTTCTATATATCAGGTGCTATTATGGATTCTAGCACTGGGGTGCCCAACATATGACCATTCACCACAAGAAACTATTTAAATGTACATTCAAATTAAAAATCCAGTCCCCAAGTCATACAAACCACAGTTCACATGCTCAGTAACTTCACATGGCCAGGGTCTAGTGTACTGGACAGTGCAGGTTTAGAATATTTCCATCATCAGGAAGTAATGGAAAGCTGGGTGTGGTGGTGCACACCTGTAATCCCAGCATTCTGGAAGCTGAGGTAGGAGGATCATTGCCAGTTAGAGGCCAGCCTAGGCTACGAAGTGAGCTCAGGGCCAGGCTGAACTGCAGAGCAAGACCCTGTCTCAAAAAAATTTGAAAAAAGAAAAGAAAAAAAGAAGTAGAAGAAGAAAGAAAGAAGTAATGGTGCCAGGTGTGGTGGTACACAATGTGATCCCAGCACTTGGGAGGCTGAGGCAAGAGGATTGCTTAGAGTTTGAGGCCAGCCTGTGCTACACAGTGAGACCTAGTCTCAAAAAAAACAAAATAAAAGAAGTCATAGTACTGTACTAGAAACACAGGGGTGATAAAGACCAGCCAGATCTTTGCCTTTGTGGGATCTCATTCTAGTGGAAAAGACAGACAAAAAACAAAAAACAAACTTGAGCGGGTCTGATGGTGCACATCTGTAATCCCACCACTTGGGAGGAGGATTGACATGAGTTTAAAGCTAGCTTGGGCTACATAATGAGTTAAGACCAACCTGAACTGCATAGCACAACCTTGTCTCAAAAAAAAAAAAAAAAAAAAGACCACCCTGAACAACCTAGCAAGACTGTCATTCATTTAGTCAGAAAACTGGGTACCACTGAGAAAATACCCATGGGCTAGGGGTATGCTGAGGGTAGAGCACCAATTCTTTTTATTTTAAAGAGGAAAAAAAAACAGAGCACCAATTCTGCAACAGTCTTCCTTGAATGCCTCAGACCAAAATAGTTTTCCTTTAACCAGCCATAGCAGTCTGTGCCTTGACTATCACTTCCATCAAGTGCTCTCTTTATGACTGGTATTTCTACACCTGGTCTCTAGGGTAGGTGAGTAGTGCAAGGAGGAGCCCTTGGCCCCAGTTCAGGACTCCTGAACTCCTGCCTCTGGTTTTGTGGCTTTGTCACTCTGTGTTTCTGTCCCCATACCTGTTGTATTTTTCTTCAAGGCATTTATTACTACCTGATATATATTTGTACACTACCTTATTTTCCTTCTAGAGGGAAGTGGATCTTTCATTGTTGTTTTGCTCTGTGCTGGATATAAAATTCAGGGTCTCGTGCATGTTAAGCATGTGCTGTCCCACTGAACTATACCCTCTGCCCCAAGTGGGTAGATTTGATGTTTTCTTTGCTTTCTCCCCAGTGTCTAGAACAGTGCCTGGCCCCTAGCAAGTGCTCAGAAATACTTGCTGAATCAATTATTGGCTGATATTAGTGAATGAACCACTTCACCTCCTGAAGACCCTCATTTCCACCTCCTATGAAGTGGGCTTGACAGTATGGAGCAGGGGCCATCTATGGGGTCAGTGAGATAATGGATTAGCAAATGCCTGCGAGGTGTCAGACCCCACATCCTTGGCCCAAGCCTGCCAGTTTGAAGCCCTAAAACTTCTCCCAGACCGGTTCGCCTGATCATTTTTGGTCTGGAAGTAATGAAGCAAAAAGCCCTAGAACCCGGGTTCAGTGTATGTGCAGTCCGATGGCTTTGCTGCCTTGGCATCAGGCACAGAAAAAAAGGGTGAACTGCCTCACCATTCTGCCCATCTGAGATCTGCACTGACAGGCTCTCCTTAGCCTGAGTGTAGACCCCAGTCAGCCCTTGCTGAGCCTCATGGGCTCCAGCTGTCAGCCAGTCTGGCACTGAAGTGGCCAGAAAACCCAGCAGGCAGAAAGTCACGTTCTTTTTTCTCCTCCCAGGTGACTCTGAACAATGTGGAAGTCTGTAGTGAAAACATATCCACTCTGAAGAAGACTCTGGAGGTACAGGGGAAATTGCTGTCTGTTTTCCACAACTATGCCTGTCGCATTTTGAGAAAGCCCTGTACACTCATCCTCATAGGGACCAGACAGTTCCCTGCCATAGGCCCATACAAATAGGGATTCACTGGTGATTGACATGGTAGCAGAGCATATATGGATCAGGGAGAAAATGTCTGGCCCAAGAGCTGGAAGATCAGAAGTCAAATTAGAGACAGGTATGGTGGCACACACCTATAATCCTAGCATTCTGTGAGGCTGAGGTAGGAGGATCCCAAGCCCAGCCTGGTCAAGTTAGTAACTTAGCAAGACCTTGTCTCAAAAAATTAAAAAAGGTCTGGGGATGTAGCTCCATTCAGAAGCCCAGGGTTCAATCCACAGTACTAGAAACAAAAAACAAAAAACACCACACACACACACACACATACACACAAATTAGATCTTCCAGCACATACTTGGCACATGACCTTTGCCAAGTCCCTTAATGCTCAGAAACTCAGTTCTCTCGCCCATGAAATGAGTACTCACAGACCTCCAACTTGCCCGCCTTTAAGCTTGCTGGGCAGCCTCATGAAAACAGGGTTGCAAGAGCTGTATAATAAAGTGCTTTTAAATGACAAAGGCCTCTAGAAATGTAGGAGATCAGATAAGGTTCATCAAGCCCTGTACAAAACCCACTGCTATTATTTATTAAAGGAAGGCAGCAGAGTGTAGTGGAAATGGCTTAGGCTTTGAAGTGAGACACTTGGAGTTCTCATCTCCATTGGGCCTCGGAGGAGTTGTGTGGCATTAGGCAAGTTGTGTAATCTCCCTAAGCCTCGTCCCCTCATTTGTAAACGAGACCAGGACCCCTGCTCCACAGGTTTGTCATGGGATGAATGCACCCTGTACGTGAGAAGCATTCAGTGGGTGTTATTAATTGTAACCACAGTTAAAAGTAACAGCATGGAGCGGTTACTTTGCTAAGTATTAGGACATGAGGTGCCTTTTCTTCCCACTCCTAGACCCCACCTTGGGAAGGGGGCTGGTGTGGAATGGGGGACGGCAGTGAGAAGGAGGCTGGAGCCAGCATACAGGTCCAGTAACTAACAGCTCCTGAGGCAGGCTCACAGAGAACAGTGAAATACAGACCAGGTTAGGAATTTACCCCTTGAGGCCTTAACATGATAAAATAAACTAAGATGATAGAGTGTACTGGTAGCATAGTCTACTAGCGTCCAATAAGGTGACTATCGTCATTTGTTTGTTTTCGCTGTGCTGGTGATCAAACCCAGTGGCCTAACACCATGTGCCATGTTCTCCCCTAGAGTGACTGCACCAAACTGTTCAGTCAGGGCATTGGAGGGGAGCAGGCCCAAGCCAAGTTTGATAGCTGCCTTGCTGATTTGGCTGCTGTGTCCATCAAATTCCGAGACCTCTTGCAGGTGAGGCGCGGTTCAGCTGCTGCCCAAGTCTTGTCTCCATGTGCTGCTCTGAGAAGACTTACGAGGCTTACTGTGGGTGCTTACTGTGTACAAGGAAATGCAGAGGAGTGGGGTGCAGAGTAGCGTGCCAGCCACTGGAGGTGTGCAGATCCCTTGAGACTTTAGCAGTTCAGCTGCCACACTGACAAGCCAGTGTCTGCTCTTCTAGAGTCTCCACTTGGTCTCACAATGACAAGAGCCCTCAGAAAGATGCTCACAGGAAATGCACCACGTCATTACTCTGACCCTCTGCTTGACCTTAATCACAGGTGCTGCCTAGCACCAGGCACTCTGAAATCTCTCAAGAGTTTGAGAACAGCTTCTGGGCCTCATCTCTAGGCCTGAATCTGTCCAGATCTGGATGCACTGTTCCGGACTCCTTTTATTAGCATGATCTCTATTAGCATGATCTCTGCTGTGCTTCCCACCAAGCATGCAGAGAGCCTTGGCAAGAGGGAGCCCTGCAGTCAAGGAAGGGGTGGAGAAAGAGAGAGCAGAGTGGGGTGTTTGTGTCAGATGTGTCTCTGTTCGGTCTCTGTGCAGGAAGGACTGGCGGAGCTCAACAGCACAGCAGTGAAGCCCCAGGTGCAGCCATGGATCAATACCTTCCTTTCCGTCTCCCACAACATTGAGGAGGTCAGCCTGAGCACAGCAGCCATCTGAGCTGGGCTTCCTCCGCGCCCTCTTCCCCCAGCTGGAGTGCAGACTGGACCTTACCTGCCGCCTAGCCCATCGAGACAGGCTTCTGCCAGGAAACAGCTTGTTCCTGCAGTCAGAGGGCTGAGAAATATGTGAAGGGAATTTGTCTTGACCTGAAAAGTCCCTGTTCGTTGGTTGGTTGGTTGGTTGTTGCTTTGGTCTGAACCCAGAGCCTTCCACTGAGCTACATCCCCAGCCCTTTTCATTTTTGGTTTTGAGACAGGGTCTTGCTAAGTCTGTTAAATTGCCCAGACTGGACTTGAACTCACAATTCTCCACAGTCTTCCTGCCTCAGCCTTCTGGATTGCTAGGACTGCTGGTATATGCCACCATCCCCAGCTTATTGAGGCTGTTTTTTGCCTCACGTATCATAGACTAAGTAGCCTTTGTCTCCCTCGCTGAATGACTTTACTCCTATAGAACATGAGCTGCAGGAGGAAATAATGACCCAGAGTCTTATCCCAATCTGGGAGCCACTGCTGCAGCCCAGGACAGTTGGCTGGCTGAAGGTGCAGTGATGCAGCAAGCCTGGGGATCATGTGTTTTTTTTTTTTTTTTTTTTTGCGGTACTGGGGATCGAACTCAGGACCCTGCGCTTGCTAGGCAAGCGCTTATTCCACTGAGCTATATCCCCAGCCCCTAGCCTGGGGATCAAACTGATTTTAAACTGGAGGTATCAGAGCCGGGCATGATGGTGCACACCTATACTCCCAGCTCAGGAGGTTGAGGCAGGAAGATCATTGCCAGTTTGAGGCCAGCCTGGGCTACGTGGTAAGTTCAAGCCCAGACTGAACTACATAGCAAGACCCACCCGGTCTCTAAATAAATAGATAAAACAAAAAACTAGCGGCATCAAGCTACAGGGAGACAGGACCTTTCCCGGTGTTTCCTTGGGGGTAGAGGTGAAGTGGGGTTAGTGGCACTTCTGAGAAATAGGTCCATGGTGATACCGGCCCTCCCTGCTTCCTGACACTAGGAAGAATTCAACGATTATGAGGCCAATGACCCTTGGGTACAACAGTTCATTCTTAACCTGGAGCAGCAAATGTCAGAGTTCAAGGTGAGTGAGGGCTTATGGAATTACTTCCACACTAGAACCTGCAGTTTGTCCCTCCTGCAGCAGACTCTGCAGGCCTTTCTGTGTCCCATAACTGTCCCTTCCCATGAAGACTCCAATGGGAGACAGAAGGGCCAGGGGGGCTCCCATGAATGTCACACCTCTCTGCAGGCCAGCCTGTCCCCAGTCATCTATGACAGCCTAACCAGCCTCCTGACCAGCCTTGTTGCCGTTGAGTTAGAGAAAGTGGTGCTGAAATCTTCCTTCAACCGGGTAAGATCAGGGCTTCATCTCCCCTGAAGGAAATCTGACACGCACACGCACACGCACACGCACACGCACACACACACACACACTGTGACCTCTACATCCTGTACATCTTCACCCAGCCTTGCTCTGGCTTCTGAGGTCCAGAGCACAGTGTAGCCACAGAGCCCCACCTGAGGGGCAGCTGCGGCCAGGCTCACACAGAGAGACCAAGACCTCTGTTCTACAGCTGGGCGGGCTGCAGTTTGACAAGGAGCTGAGGTCACTTATTGCCTACCTCACCACGGTGACAACCTGGACCATCCGAGACAAGTTTGCCCGGCTCTCCCAGATGGCCACAATCCTGAATCTAGAGCGGGTATGTGGGGCTCCCTCTGTCTAACCAGGACAGCCAAAGACAAGTTTGGGTCCCCACCACTCCTTCATGCTGCCAGCATCCTACCCCCGCCCAGCACCCCTGCTTTGCCCTTGGTGGAGCCCAAGGCCTCCCTACAGGATAGTCCACCTTGCTGACTGGTCTCCATTCCTCCCCACAGGTGACTGAGATCCTCGATTACTGGGGTGCCAACTCTGGCCCACTGACGTGGCGCCTCACCCCTGCTGAAGTACGCCAGGTGCTGGCTCTGCGCATAGATTTCCGGCATGAGGACATCAAGCGGCTGCGCCTATAGGCACCAGGGTGAGCGCACCCAGCCCATCGTACTTCAGCGCCTGGTCCCCAGCAGCCACAGCCAAGGAGCTGTGCAGCCATCCAGCTTCTAGAAGCTCTGACACCTAGACCATTCCACCACTGTCAGCAGCAAACGGGGCTGAACTCACTCCACGTTTGCCCTCCAGACCTAGCTGGTGTGCATCAAGGGCAGCCTTTGCCCACCAGGACAGGGAAAACCCAAGCAGGCAGTGTGCGGGCCAGGCCAGCCTTCCATGTGGGCAGCATTTTCTAGCCCCAAACTGCAGCAAACATGCTGCCCCTGCCAGCGCCCGAGGACCTGGGTGCACGTGAGGACCTGGGAATTAGGTTTGACACTGAAGGCAGGCTGTGATGTTTATGAGTAAACATCAGAATAAAGACACTGCTGGGAAGATGCCAGTGTGCTGGTTCCAGGGAGGGCAGGCTGCACTGGGGCAGGACAGGTCCACAGTCACACTGAAATGTGAAATCCAACACCCAAGGCTCAGCCTCCTCCCACACCTTCCAGCTACTCCAGACCCTCATCCAGTCCTGGCCCCTCACTGCCCTCATGGGCCCATGGGGACAGTTTCCCAGTGCCAGGCAATGTAGGAATTGCTCCTAGCAAAAATAAGAGCTTTCTGAGTACAACCTTGCAAAGCAGAGTGAATTTATTCCAAGAAGGTCAGTCTTGAGAACCCCTTGCCCACAAGCACTGCTCACCTGGCACTGTATGGTTGCTGGCTAAGGTCTGGGCCAGCAGGGACTTGGTGTAGTCCCACCCTCGCTCAGTGCCACAGCCCTAGCACTGTACCCTACCCTCACCCCACTTCTCCAAGAGGCAGGCAGGAGTCTTGAGCATGGAGTCTGCAACCTTAACTCAGACCACAGGAAAAGCCTCGAAGGACCTCTAGGGTCAGCCTTACCAAGAGACCCCAGCCATCTGCTGACTAGTTGTCAACCCCTTCTCCCAGGACCCCAGCGGACAGAGAAAGCCAAGGCTCCACTGGGCTGTGTGATTTAGAAAGGCCACGTAAGACATCAGCTCTGGCCCTTGTCACCAGGAGGTACAGTCCTGTCCCCAAACACTGCCTTCCTGGCCTAAGTCTTGCTCCCTACAGGGCAGATTCAAAGGGGTGGGGGAGCCAGGCAGAGAGCACGGGAAGGAGAGGCACGGTGGCTGTAGCTCTGGTGTTGTCTCCTCAGCGGGCCCGGCCCCACAGCCTTGGCCCTCAGGTGGAGACCTCATTACCCAGCAGCTGCAGCCTCAGGCCCTGCATGTCCACTTCCACCAGGTGAACACTATAGTTGCCAAGGCCCTGTACAGAACAGAAGGTGGTCAGAGGCCTCTAGCCATCAGCCTTCTGGAGGCTGAGGACAGGGCTAGGGGACCTTGCAGATATAGCCCCTGGTGAGCTGGCAGGCCACAGTGAGGCCTCTTCCCTTACCAACTATCAACCCCAACCCTTCTGGTACCTCAGTCTTGGCCAGGACAGCCTCCAGAACTTCCTTTTGCTGTGGTTCCTTCGTCAGCAGATAGAGAAAGCCCCCGCCGCCTGCCCCTGCCAGGCTCTGTCCATGCACATGGGGGGCCAGGACATTCATCATCTGCCGCACAGCCAGGGGCTCACAGCCTGGGGCCATGAGCTTCTTCTGCTCCCAGTATGAGGTCAGGTACAGACCCAGGAGAGGCAGGCTTCCTGGGGGCGGGCAGAGTGAGGAGCTGTGTTCCCCAGGCCCAGGCACTCAGTGCACCCTTATGGAGTGTAGGCATCATTGGTGACCCAGCTCCAGTGCTGGCTGGAAAAGTAGTAAAGCCTCTTGCACAGGGCTGCAGACTAAAGTCCACAAACCAACCAACGTGGTACTCAGCAGAAAGAACCATGTAGCGCACACATGGAGCCCTGTTCTGCCAAATTTCCTGCCCCGCACAGTGCCAGGCCTCTTCCCCATCTGCTTCCTGACAGGTGGGGCTGGAGGGACCCTTCCCATGAAGCAGGTTTAGTCCTAAGATTCACCTCCCATCCATGCGAAACCTGGGATCAGACACAGGAGATTTCTGTCCCCAGGACCTAATATCAGATGTGCTAGGCCTTGCAAAGGCCCCCAGCCTGTGAGACCCAAAAGTGACCAGGGTTCCCTCCACTGAAAGAGCAGCTCACCTTGGCGAAAGGCTTCAGCACACTCCTCTGTTTGCTGCACGAGGCTGTGGGCATTGTGCACCACAGCAGGTAGCCGGGCATACCAGCTCCGCAGCACATCCTGCACAGGGGCAAGGGGGGCACAGTGAGGGCCCCCGCCCAACTAAGCCATCTGCCCCACTCACCCTGGGCTGTGCTTACCTGCAGCAAATTCCGAGCCAGACGGGTCTTGCCGGTGTACACCAGGAGCAAGTGCTCATTGAGCTTCTGGACAAAGCCTTCAGGCACAGTGATCTCTTCCACCTCCACCCTCAGTGGTAGCTGGGGCCGGGAGCGCCCCACCTTGATGCCAGGCATCAGGCCACCCACCTGGTCCTGCCAGCCACCTCCTGCAAGCCCAGGACCCTATGTCTATTGAAGCCTATCTGGCCCAGCCAGGATCCTGGCCCTCTACCCTTAACCAGCTGGGACAGATGAGCTATGTGGTGCCTGGCAGGAACAAGCCACCCCCAGTGAGGGAAGGGACTGCAGTAGAGAGCCAAGCCTGGACTTCACAAGGCTTGCCTTCTAGTGCAGACCTAATGTATAACTGGAACTGGGGCAAACCACACCCCAGGACTGTGTACTAACCTCTCCCCTCCCAGGGAAGTTGTGCCAGAGAAGAGGGAACAGGGCTTCCCTGCAACCTAACGCCCCCTGTACACTGTCTTCTCAGAGTGTTTACGGTAGAAGTAGGCTTTTCAGTATCTCTCATTTTTCTCTTATTTAACTTGCAAGAGCTATATACGTCTTTAGTAAGGAAAAGTGTGACCTCTTCCCCATGCAGCTTTTTTAAAAACAACAAACCCAGGTGAGGTGGTGCAGGCCTATAATCCTAAGACACTTAGGGGCAGAAGGATCACAACTTCAAGACTACCCTGGATGCCAGGCATGGTGGTGCATGCCTAGAATCCCAGCACTTGGGAGGCTGAGGTAGGAGTATCTTTGCAAGTTTTGAGACCAGCCTGGGCTAAGTGAGCTCAAGGCCAGCCTGAACTGCATAAGGAGACCCTGTCTCAAGAAAGACTGCCATAGGCAACTTAGACCCTAACTCAGAAAATCTTTCATTAGGGATGTAGCTCTATGGTAAAGCACTTGCCTAGCGTATGCAAGGCATTCAAAGAATGAAAAGGAGGCAGGTAGGCAAAACAAGAGCTGCTTGTGGATAAGCTCTCGGTTTGCTGGGGGGAGTCCTAAGGACTGAACCCAGAGGCACTCAACCAATGAGCTGTATCCCCAGTCCTTTATTCTGAAATAGGAGCCTACTAAGTTCCCCAGGCAGGACTTGAACTTGTGACCCTCCTGTTTTAGTGCTGGGACACAACTATACCACTGTAGCTAAGCCCTCAACATTTGAGGGAGGGCTTAAAAAGACAGAATGCCAATGGCAGGGTGCAGCCGAAACATAAACAGCCAGAACACAGTGGTAGAATAGAAATGGAAATGTCAAACTCCTAAGAGTGCCTCTCTCCCTCAGGGCACTTAGCACAGTGTGATGCGATACATTCTCTTGAGTGATTTTTAATATCCATCTCCTTCTACCTTGTGACTGTTAGGGGCAAGGACCTTGTTTTCACGCATTTTATCCCTAGGACTCAAAAGTGAGTTTTCAATACCTAAGTGTCAGTTGACTAAAATTAGAACTTGAATCAAAACCTCCTCCAAAGGAAATGGGACCACGGACCCCTCTTGATAATGACCACCCACTAGGGGATGTGAGTCATGACAAGGACAGGAAGGGCTGGGCTGCAGGGGCCAGGGGAAGGCGCCATCATCAGGCATCTGCATGTCTCTGAGTCAGCTTCGTTCAGCATCCTGCTGACAGGAGGCCTGGGTGAACACAACACCCTAGGGACCTGGAGCGAGTCAAATCTCTGGCCACTCCACATTGTAAACAAGGCACCATCATGGCCAGGAGGAGAGAAGCCTGGCACCAGGAACATCCTGTTAAATCATAGCCTGGGCTGGGCCCTTGCTGCCCCACCATATGGATGGGTAACAGTGATGGTACAGATGGTCACTGCCCAAGGGAGAGGCAAGTTGCCAGCAGGACAGGCCAAGGGTCCATCCTCTATTCCAAACCAGCTCTGGTGAAGGACAGGCTGGACAGAGGCAGGGTCAGAGACTAGCAGGTGAGCTGGGTGTGGGACCTGCAGTCCCACTTTTAGGGAGCAGCAGCTGTGCAACTGCTAGAAAACCCCATGCCAGTAGAGAAGCACCCCACCCCCCCAAACACCCACCCACCCACCCACCCCACCGCCAAGGCACTCAGGAAAGTATGAGACCTCCCTCTGCCCCGGGCCATCACATACCCGTGGTGAGCACCTGTTCCATGTGCAGCACTGCATGGATCAAGGCCTCTGTGCCTACTGCGCGGCCTGCAGCCCGTTGCAAGGCAGCCAGGGCAGCACCAGCCAGGATGCTGCTAGTTCCTGCAGGGTGCAGAGAAATGGTGCCAGGCATGAACTGCCTCTGCCCACCTCGGTCCCATCCCACTCTGCTTGTGCACAGGCCAGAGACAGGGATCACAGCTGAGGCTGGAGAGCTGTGACACAGGTGGACAACAAAGCCAGCACCTACTCACCGAGACCAGAGCCATGGGGCAGCTCAGACCAAGTGTGTAGCTCAAAGCCACCCCCAAAGGTCTGCAGCAGCTGTTGGCACAGCGGGAGCTCAGAGTGGATGTGCACGATCCCCGCACAGATAAAGGCCGCCTTCAGCAGTGCCCCTGCAGAGGGAAGGGCACAAAGCAAGGAGTTTGGCCCCCTCGGACACCAGTCCAACGGCCCACCTCCCCTTGCAGCTTCCCAGCCCAGAATGGGGCACATCTGGTGGACAAAAGCCTAGCAGCACTACAAACACCACCCTTGAGCTACAAAAGGGCTTGAGGTCATCTCTTTCCTGTGCCTGGGTGTGCCCAGACAAGCACTCAGGACTCTCCAACCACTCTGGCCAGCACTCAGGCTAGCCCAGCGGCCTGCACAGAGGCATCTCCAGGTTCTGCCCCCTCCCAGCTGGCTAGGTATTCTGCCCCACCTACAGCTGTCCTGGGATGCTCTTACCTGGCGCATGGGGCTGGCAGTAATCCTGCAGGTCATTCAGACTCCGGCATACTATCTTCACAGCCTTCTCATCCTGCCGAGACCCCACTGCCAACCACAGCTCGGGCTCCAGGATGCGGCGTGCCCTGGCCCCAATGGGCCGCCGGCCATCCACTCGCACAGCCAGACCCAGCACTGCCCCACCAAGTTCATAGGCAAGAGGTGGTGTGTCACTCCAGCCCCCTGTGGCAGTTTGACAAGCTGCTCCCAAAGCCTGCCAGCATGGCTCTGGGGCAGTTACCCTCATCCTCATTCTCACAAGGGGCTCACCAGAGAAATCTACACGGGCTGGGCACTCGGCCACCACCCACTGCCCAGGTGCCGGCAGCTGTACTGGCTCCGTGGAGACAAAGTCCTGGGCTGTCATCACAGCCTGTCGGATCAGGATCTGCCCAGCCCCTTCATAGTGACGAGAAGCTCGCACCAGCAAGGCTGGCCTGCCAGGAAGGAAGGGAGATACCTGCATGGAACCCCAAGCTGGGGAAAGACTGCCTGGTTTAGGGGCTCTGACTGCTCTGGGTGAGCTGAGGGTGCCCCACCTCTCTCTGGGATTCTACCATCAGGAGCTACTCCAAAGGGTCAGGGGCTTCTCGAAGTGCCCACCTGCTCAGCCACTTGTCCCTCTCCTGGGCAAGTGCCTCCACGCCCCCCGCCAGGTCTCCACACTCCAGGTATGAGAAGGGCCGTGCCCACTCAGGGTTGGCAGCCGGCCCACTCCGTAAGCCTCCCCGGCCCTCTGCCATGCAGCCCAGTACATCCGCCACACAGGCCAGAGCCCGAGCTGCCACACCAGGGTCTCTGGCCCCTGCTGCAACTGAAGGAGCAGAAGTTAGAAGTGCAGAGTAGAGGGCTGGCTTCTAACACCCTGGGCTCCCAAAGGCTACTCAGCAGATACTCAGGCCCCTCACCCCTCCCAGGTTTTGCACAAGATGTGTCCCTGCCTGTGAATATACCCCTCTTCTGCCCAGCAGGGTTTTGTCATCCTGCCAGCTGAGCCCAGATGTACCCCTTCACCGCCACCCAGGGAACCCACAGAAATTAACAACGCCAACATCAAAACACTTCAGTTCAAGTCTCAGTGTCTGCACAACGAGCCATATGGCTGTGAGTTGAGGACTTAAACGGATGATTCTCAGTGCCATTGCTCTAGGGACCATTAATGAGGTAGGTGCTATCTCTATGCCTGGGGCTCTGAGCCCCCCAGGCCACGGTGTGTCTGGGACCCCAGGTAGGGTTACCCACATCCCCAGAGCTCCGGGGAGCTCAGCACCCACATCCTGGACTCCCCAGCACAGAACATGAAGTTCTCCCAACACTGAGCATCCCGAAACCCAGCTCCTCGCTGAGGGAGACAAAGCCTCCCAGAAGCCTGAAGTAAACTCAAGTGTCTCTTCACTGCTGTAGAGCTGCTTGGCTCCCTTGTCCCCTCAATCAGCGACCTAGAGCAAAGGTGACTCTGGCCCGACCCACAACACTAATACCCAGCACACTCACCCTGATCCAGCATGGCCAGCAGGGGCCCAGGACAGCCCTCGTGGACAGCAGCCCGGATCAAGGGGCGCAAGCTGAGATCCTGCCGGGTCTCCAGCACACACCTCGCCTTCCACAGGGCCTGGCGGAAGAACAGGTCCCTGCGGGAGGCCAGTGTAGCAGCCCGGTCCAGGTGCGGCTGCAGCTGCTCCCAGGACAGGCGCCAGGAGGCTCGCCAGGCCTGCAGTGCCTTGCCTCCACCCCCCTGGGGGTCCAGCATCCACAGCACATCCTGGGGCCCTGGGGCCCTTGAGGGGTGCAGCACAGGAAAGAGGCGGGCATTGAGGAGGTGATGCTCAGTGGGGGGCATGTCTGGGTCCCACAGGTCCCAGTCCCTGAGGCGGGGAAGAGATGCATTAGTGAGAAGGGAGCTGTGGCTCCCGCCTCCCCAACCCCTGACCTGCCTGTCCATTCCCCAGGACAGCACTAATTCCTCCAGGGGCAGCACAAGTGGGCAGTGCCAGGACAGGCCACACTGCCTTGCCACCTTCCCCAGGACACTGACCCAAAGTCCCCGGGTCTGAGCACAGCCAGGCATTTGGAATTGCCCAGAGGAAGTGTACTAGAGAGTGAGCTGCCCCAAACCTCCCCGGTTCAGTGTATGGCACGGGCCAGGGCTACTCTGGTGCAGGGGAAGGGAAAAGCCTCCAAGAAGCTGCCACCTGGCTGGCCAGGCCCTCACTGTCTCTCCACAGCATCCATCTTACCGGATGCCCGTCTTCTTGAAGAACTCACTCCAGGGCATGTTGAGATATGTGCCCGCCCCTTGTCTCTAGGCAGAAGAAGGGAAAAGGTTAGGAGTGTGGGGGCCTTAAAGGGAAGACACCAAGGACGCTAGGCCAGAGGACAGAGAACTGCTCAGGTGGGGACTGAGACTGTTCTGAAACCTCAGTGCTCCTGCCCCGGTGCCTGGGCAGAATCCAGGATCCTAAACCTGATCCTCCATCACTGGCTGTGAGGGTGAGGGCATGTAAAGCAGGCACCTACTTCCCAGCTGTCCAGACGGCCAACAAGGGTGAAGGCATGACCCACGGAGCCAGGCAGCCGCACATGGTGTCCTTGCAGGACAAGGTTGTGCAGCTCCAGGCCACGCAGTGCCTCGGACTGAGCTGTGTCTAGGTTATTCATGAAGCAGCCAGCGCCGATGTGAATGGGACCCTGTAAGGAAGAGGGCAGGCCCCTGGGGGGGCGGCACATGGGCCCCCCAACAAACGCAGGACCCTGGCTCCTTCCCCATCCCTCCCTCTGCCCATGCTCTCGGGCCTCACCCGCAGGTGGCAGTGCTGCAGGACACTCCCTGGCCCCACGTGAACAGGGCCCTCCAGCAGACAGTTGACCACAGAGCTCCTGGACTTCAAAAGCTGCGGCTCCTAAGAAGCCAAGGAAGATGATCATGAGAGCCACAGACAGGGGCCGCCCCGCTCCCCCCACAGCTGAGCACCTGGGTTTGGGGCAGTAAGACCCACTGCTCCCCAGACCCTCCAGCCAGCCAGGCGCCTCGTGGGCCTGCCTGAGGCCTCTTCCCGTCACACCTGCGCAGCTACTCCCACCTGTCACCCCTTCCTCAGCCCTAAGGGACCAGCCCAGGCCTATCATTTCACAGGCACTTGTGTCCCGAGCAGACCCCACAGAAGGGTCCTCAGCTGCTCGGTCAGGTGGGCCTCAGTACAGAATTGTGGTTTGGCCACCCGCTGCCTCTGTGGATTTGAGTAAGTTGCTCAGACTTTTGGGCCTTCAGCGCCCCATGTATAAGATGGAGGTAACGGGCCAGGGCTATCACTCAGCGGCACGGCGCCTGCCTGGCAGGCATCAGGTCCTGAGCCTAGTTCCCAGTGCCAAAAATATAAACATAAATAAATGAAGATAACACCTGGCCTTGCAGATAAAGTCTTCCCAGCATGGGCTATTCCCCTCCCTGGAGCTCATGGCCCACCTGCCCCCAGGCACCCAGCAGGCACCTGAGGGGAAGACAGGTCTCACCTCCACCTGGGAGTGGATGATCTGCACCTTAGGGCCCCCAGGGACTATGAAGCTGCACAGGAACTCACTGGCTGAGGAGGTCATGTAACTGTAGCTGCCGTCGGGGACATAGGCTGTAAAGACACAAGTACTGACTCAAACCCCATGCCCGCTGCAGCTCTGGTGCCAGGTTGGGCCTCCTGCCAGCAGACACATCCTCCTCAGAGAGTAGGAGGGAAGGCATGGTAATAGCCTGCAGGGCCAAAGGGGAAGCTGAGGTCCAGAGGTTCCACAACCTGGCCAAGTCCTAATCCTCCAGACTAGGACTGGAGCCCCAAAAAAAAAACAGCAAGAGAGCTCGACGAGAGAGTCATTATCCAGTCCATGAGCAGCTACCTAGGCCAACACACATGCCAACACACAACATTCTGAGGGTCCTGGCCCATGGTCACCCCAGCCCAGAGCGGCGACAGCAGTACACACCCATGGTGAGGGGCTGATCGTGAAGCTCTCTCCACAGCTGGGCCCGGGCACCCTGCAGATAACCTGCCACAGCCATGTCACCTCGCCCCATCTCTGGGGGCTGCCCAGCAAGGAAGTTCTCTCTGCTCACGTTCCGAGCCATGCAGAGGAGGATGTCGAAAAACAGAGACAGCTGGGGTGAGAGTAAGGAGCAGGGAATGGACTCTGAAATCCCAAGGCTGAGCTGGGACAGTCTCGTCTGCAGAGATGTCAACTCAGAGAAGAGCTGGCCTGAAGTCACACAGCCCCTCACCCGCTCAGTTGGCCCATCCCTGGCACCTGGACAGGCCGGGCTCCAGAGTCCAGGCCCATGTAGGTGCAGGCATCCAGGGGTGGGCTCACGTGGGTGGCCAGGAGGTGCTCAGCAGTCTCCACAGAGAAGAAGACAACCCCGGAGACCTGGAGGGACCCCCCACAAGGGTGAGGTGCAGATCTTGGGGCCAGGCCTGGCACAACCAGGAAGGGCACATACAGATGGGCCACACAAGGCCAGGTGCCATGCCAACCAGGGACAGGTCTTTTGAGCCACCCAGCACCTGGACCCCAGACTTGGGGCAGCTCCCACCCAGGGACCTTCTAGGACCACCCTTAATTCTCAGACTGCCTCAAAAACCCAGTCTTCTACCTCCCCCTGGCCCAGTTCCAGATATTTCCTCCAAGTCCTTCTTCTGGAAGCTTGAATCTGGGTCTCTGCCTCCTTCTAACTATACTCCCTGACTCAAAGCTTTCCAATTCAGAATAAGACCCAGAATTCAGAGGCTACCCCTTCCTCGGATTCTGACTCCAACTGCTCCCCTGAATGCCAATTCCAGAAACTTCTTCAGATTCTGGGTCTAGCCCGCCCTGGAACCTTCCCTAGGAAGGAATGCAAACTCTTCCTCTTCTATCACAAAAGGTCCCCAAGCCAGCCCCAGCAGCCATACCAGTGGCACTTTGCCGTCAGGTCTGACACACCGCTGTATCTCTGCCTCAGTGCCCTGGTAGTAAATGTCCAAAACGACGCCCTGTGTCAGAAGAAGAACAGAGTTACAAATGGGAGCAAGAGAAGACCAGGAAGGTGGCATAGCCACCGGTGTCGCCAAGTGAAAACTTAGGTAGCAAGTCTGGCAGGTACCAGTGGGGACACAGCCCCTGAGACTTCTGTCCCCCCAGATGGCTGAGGGCAAGATTTCATCATCTCCACAGAAGTGTGGCACGTGGTCAGCATGAAATGCATTTTTGTGAAGAAAGTAAGAGCTGTTGCCAGGCTCCCAGAGGTGGCCCCAAGCAGGGCCCGGAAGGCCGCCCCGGGCTGGCTCTGCTGGCCCCAGAGGCAGTACCTGGGGGTCTGTGAGGTAGATCCCATGATTCAGGGCATAGGCCGGGGTCCCAGGAAGGGCGATCACTCTGGCTCCCTGGAAGCCGTCCCAGGTAATCCCTGTGAGAGGTGTCACAGTCAAGAGGCTCCCAAGGTCTCCAACACTCCAACACAAGGCAGGAAGTTTCCCAGCCAGGAGGAAGCAGGAGCCCAGTGCTGGAGCATGCGGGCACCTCTAGAGGGGAAATATGGCCACCAAAGCCAAAGGGACATTCCTCTGGAAGAATGACAACCCCTCCTCTCCCAGAGTTCTTCCACAAAGTCCTGCGGGGCAAAAGGGGCAGGACTGTTACATCCATTCCAAGGACAGGCAGATCAAATCTAGGAATGGAAAGCCTGCCTCTTCGTCTGGACTCCATGCCATAGGCTTCCCTTCTGACAGGGCAGCGCAGCAGGCCCAGACACACAGCGCCAGCCCGAGCTATGGCAAGGGAGGGCAGTCCTAGGCAGTTGCAGCCTCACCAGGGTTTGCAGGAACAGACAGCAGCATGTCGGTGCTGCAGACCCACACGCCAGGTGGAGAGCCTGGACCCAGCTGCAGGAGATGGCGGGAGAGAAAAAAGAGGATGCAATGGGTGGCCAGTCCTGCAGGCTCCAGAGCCACCTCATCCAAAGAGAGCCCATCGTTGACGTGCCAGGGGCCCCTCCATGCAGATGCACTCCCCATGCCACCTGGCACGGCACCTCCCCCTCCAGGAGTCCAAGGCTCGCTTGGTGAGGCCCTGAGTGAGCCTGGAAACCCTGAAACCCTTCTTCCCTGTACGCTCCATCTGAGCCGGCACAGACGTGGAGTGGCCGGGACAAGACCCCCTGGCCACCACCCAGCTCACCCGGTGGCTCATCACGTCCAGTAAGCAGTCCAGGTTGCAGACCACGGCCTCCACGGGGGCCTGGGGGTTCTCCACAGGGAGGCAGGTGAAGGCCCGGCCACAGTCATCAAAGGGGAAGTCTCGGCCCTGGGTGGGGGCAGGGAGTGGTGAGAGTGCCCTGGGGACAGAGGAACTGGGGCACCTCATCAGCTGGGTACGGGTGGCAGGCATCGAGCAGAGGATGTATTAAAAAAAATCATATGGTTATTTTCCCTTACAGTTTTCTAAATTAACATGATCACTGCAAAAATTACAAAGTGCAAATATGCAAAATGGAAAACTATCCCTTGGGGATACTAATTACCACTCTCATTCTGAGGTAGTATATTATCCTATCCTTTTTTTTTTTATAAACTAGAAATTGAACCCAAGGTCTGGTGCTCGCTCGCTCTGCCAGTGAGCTATATCCTTACCCCCTTTTTTTTTTTGGTCTTTTTGAGACAGGGTCTCACTATGCAGTTCAGGCTGGCCTTGAACTCACTTTGTAGCCTAGGCTGGCCTCAAACTCACAACCCTCCTGCCTCCGCCTCCTGAGTGCTGAGATTACAGGCATGAGCCATCATGCCCAGAAATATCCCCACCTCCTTCTGAAATTTGTTTATCCGGAAGTAGTCTTGCTAAATTGTCCAGGCTGGCCTTGAACTTGTAATCCTCCTGCCTTAGCAGCTGAGATCACAGGTGTGCACCACTGTGCTCAGCCTTTTACGCATATGTTCTTTTTTTTTTTTTTTTGAGACAGGGTCCTGCTCTGCAGCCCTGAGCTCACTTTGTAGTCCAGGCTGGTCTCAAATTCACAACGATCCTCTCGATCCTCCTGCCTCAACCTCCCAAGTGCTGGGATTACAGGCATGCGCTACCACACCAGGCTTCCTATCATTTTTTTAAACAAAAATAAGAGCATTCTGCAAAGGCAGAGATGAAAGAATTTACACACAGGCAGGCATACACAAGTACAAGCAAACTGGGGACGTGAGACTAGAAATGGTGTCAATCGCATTATCTTGGCTGGAACATTAAATCATACTTCTGCAAAATATTACCTCTGGGGATATCTGGGCAATGTCTACAAAGACTTTTCTCGGTATTATTTCCTGCATGTGGAGCTACGATTATCTCAATCGAAATTCAATTAAACTGAGATCATTCCACACAAATTTCTATCATCTGGCTATTTTCACTTAACAATGCAAATACATTTCGCCGAGCGCTGATGGCATACCAGGCCCTGTTGTGAGCATCTGTGGATCAGCACATCTGTGTCCATGTTAATGTGAAGGGGACTGTCACCATCCTCGGCTTACAGAAGAGGAAACTGAGGCCCGCAAGGGGCCAAGTAAGGTGACAGAGCTGACATGTCTCATTCCACGTCAGTGACCAGAGACAGATGGGCCCTTCGAGCTCTTCAAAATTTCACCAGGGGGACATGCTGTGTGTATTTAGCCAGTTTCCAACTTCTGGACATTTAGACAGATCCTGATTCTTGTGGATTTGCAGAATGAATGCTCTGCGCACACACAGTGAGGATCAGGGCTCCCACCACCCATACAGCCCAGGCCCCGAGTGCTACTCACCATGTGCAGGATGAGGATCCAGGCCGAGTGCAGGACGTCAGACGTGACCACCTGTCAGGGGCGGGACAGTCCTACGGCAGAGGCCTTGGGCAGACGGCACCTGAAGGGTGGTACCCTCTTTGCCCAGGGAAGAATCCACTCAACCAAAGCCCACTCAGGTATGGAAATGGCAAAAGGCAAGGTCAAGACCAAGGGCCACCGGCAGGCTTGGGGCAGCCCTGGCCCCCCTGGATACCGGAGCCAAGCAGCCCTCCACCTGGGCCACCTCCCGGCCCTCTGCTTGGAGGGCGGCTGCAGTGACCCAGCGGTGTCAGCTCCATAACCAGTGTTCCCATCCCTGCTGCCGCCACCTACACTGCCAAAGTGCACCAGGGCCTTGCCACCAGGGGGCGCTGCAGCCAGGAGGCCTGAGAGAGGGGCCAGGTGTGGAACAGCCCACGCGGAGGCGGACTCACATGTCCTGCCCCAGGGGAGCTGCATCTCAGCCCCAGCACGCAGAGCCGGGGTGGGAAAGAGTCCCGGGGAGCGAGACTTTAGAACTTCACAGGAAAGACAGAAGGCCTCACAGTGAGAGCTGATCCAGCTTCCTTCCTTTTTTTTTCTTCCACTTTTTTTCACTAATGCACACTGGTTATACAGTAACCAGTAAATGGGTCTCATTTTGGCAGATTTCACATTTTGGGGGGCTTTCCATATATGTGACACATTTTTACCATATCCACCCTCATTACTTCCCACTTTATTCCCTTCCTCTTGCCGCCCTTCTATTTTCTTTTTTTTTTTTTTGAGACAGGGTCTCACCAGGCAGTTTGGGCTGGCCTTGCAGCGATCCTCTTGCCTCAGCCTCCTGAGTGCTGGGATTACAGACTCTGCATTGGCCTTGCCTCCTGCCCTCATCTGGATGGCATGGGGACCATGAGCACCCATAACTCACAGATCCAAAAACACAGGCCAAGTGCTGAACTGGCCCAGGCACTGGAGCCAGAGGAGCTAGAGGTCCTGGGAACTATACTGTGTGGTTCTAACAGGGACAAGGCCCAACAGGCAGCGCCCGGAGCACTCACGGTGAAGCCTGCTCGGGCACTCAGGTGTTCAGCAGCTACGAGCAGCGCATTGAGGGTGGCTCCTCCGCTGCCCACGCGCACCTCGGGGTCCTCCACAGCCAGTAAGAGCGTCGAGGCGGGGATCTGCTCCCGCTTCTGCCGCACCTCGAGCTCTGCAGACAGAAGGTGCATTGGGACTTGAACCCGGCCTCCCTCCCCTGCTCCACGGCATCTCGTCCAGCCTGGGAACACGCGTGGTTTTGTTTCCTTTGCTTGGTTTGCTTGTTTGAGATGAAGACTCACCACATAGTTCAGGCTGGGCTTGTATCCACTGTGTAACCCTGACTGGCTTTAAACTGATGACAATCCTCCTGCCTCAGCCTCCCCAGAGCTGGGATCACAGGTGTGCGCCACCATACCCGGGTCACTATTTGGTTTCTTTGATTTAGTGGCACACCACAAAGCATCTTAGGAGCTCTTTACTCCATTATGAGAGCCAAGGACTATTACTCCCATCTTACAAATGAGAAAACTACGGCCTAACGAGGAGACATGGCAAGTACGAGGAAGTCCCAGCGTGAGGAAGAGGTGGAGTCTGGCTCTCAAGCATGGTGCGGCAGGCTCCCAGGGCTGTAGCGCTTGGGAGCAGATGAGATTGGAAGTTCTAGGTTAAGGGCAAAGTGGGAAAGGACAGCGACCCACCTCTCTGAAAGACCTGGACGCTGTCCTTGTACTGGCAAGTCAGGATGATGACTGTCCAATTGACCCCCTCCGGCGGCCTCATTCTGCCCTAAAGGGCGGGGCTTCCTGAGGAAGCAATATATGGATGTATGTGAATATTTTTTTAATTATATTCCTGATATATAGCTTCATAAATTCTAATACACATACAGATTCCTATAGCTGTCACCACCTTCACTCAAAAAACTCCCTCCCAGCCAGGTGTGGTGTCTCACACCTGTAATCCCAGCACTCTGGGAGGCTGAGGCAGGGAGATCGCAAGGTTGAGAGCACAACCTGGGCAACATACTGACTGACTGAGACCCTGTCTCAAAATAAATGAAGGGGAGGGATGTAGGTCAGTGCAAAGGCCCCGGGTTCAATTCCCGCACTGCAATACAGATGGAAAGATAGATAGAAAATGTAAAACTCCCTCATGCTCTCACTTTTTAGTCATACCCTCCTCCACCCCTAACCCAGCAACCACTGACCTGCTCTCCACAGCTAGCCTTATCTTTTCAAAACTGTCAGATAAACAGATTATAGACTTTCATTTTTGTTTTGTCTGGGTCTTTTTGAGACCGAGTCTCACTATGCAGTTCAAGGTAGTCTTGAACTCACTTCACAGCCAAGGCTGGCTTTGAACTCACACAATCCTCCTGCCTCAGCCTCCCGAGCACTGGGATTACAGGCGTGCGCCACCCATGCCCAGCTCTCAAAACTTTCACAGTTAGCATCATTCTTCTTCCAACATAACACCTCTGAGAAGCATCTAAATTTTTGCACCTATCAGTAACAGCCCAGTGCTTTTTCTGGAGAGTATCCTCAGACGGGACACGGTCTGTTTCTCCGTTCACCCCTTGAAGGCTACCTGGGCTGTCTCCAGCTTGGGCTGTCATGAATACACTCAGGTACAGGTGTGTATGAACACAAGACTTCAGGTCTCTGGGTGGACCCAGGGAGTAAGGACTGCTGGGTCATGTGGTGAATGTGTTTTCCTTTTTTTTGAAACAGAGTCTCACTCCGTAGTTCAGGCTGGCCTGGAATTCAGTGATCCTCCTGCCTCAGCCTCTCAACTACTGAGATTATAGACATGTGCCATCACATCCAGCTTTTGTTTTGTATTTTGAGACAGGGCTGGATATAGGCAGGCCTTGAACTCACTATGTAGCACAGGCTCCCCTTGAATTCACTGCAATCCTCCTGCCTCAGCCTCAAGTGCTGGGATTATAGGCGAGTGCCACTAGACCCAGTTTTTCCACTTTCTAATAGGCGGGTTCATGTGATTTCCTGGAGGAGCACATGCTCAGGAGAGAGAAGTGAAAGGTGTGGGGCAGGGTAAAGCGCTGGGCCCAGTTTAAGCAAGGAACCGCACCTTCTGCGCCAGCAGCCCTGCCCCCTGTCAATGACTGAGCCGGGGGTGGGACAAGTCTGAGCTCTTGCGCTCCTCAGGCTGAGGCTGATTCCCTGGAGCGGGTGGCAACTGTGGGGAGCTTGACCAGGGCGTGGGGACGCTCAGGGACTTCTCCCAGGCAGTCCTCTTCCTCCAGGGCACTGTCCAGCATAGGGACACTGAGGATAGAGACCTCTCCCATGGCCCCACCAGAGGGAAAGCCAGTGTGACACCAGAGCCCCCTCTGAGGCCACACTGGGACGAGCCCACAGGAGCACGCGTGTCTGGCAGGGCTGCACTGTCCCTTGCACTGTCCCTCGAAGAAGCCCACCACATCCCTCTTCCCTCCCATCCCCAAGCTCAGTGTGAGGGGTGACAAAGCAAGCCACAGGCCACGTGTCTGCCTCACCCAAGACATGCTCCAAGTGTGCATTTGGTGGTCAGCTCAGGCCCGCCCAAAGGGCAGCAGAATGCCTCAGCGCCACTGACAGTCTCTTCTAATGCCAGACTCAGCTTCCACCAAACCTATGGTGACTGCTGACAGGACACCAGCACTTAGCAACTCCCACACTCCTCCGAGCTTTCCCAGACAGCCTTCAGCAGTAACAGACACTGCTCTGTTCAGCCAGGCATTGTGGCGCACGCCTGTAATCCTAGCACTCTGGGAGGCTGAGGCAGGAGGATCAAAGTTTGAGCTCAGTCTGGGAGACTTAGCAAGACTGTCTCAAAAAAGGGGGGGGGCGGGGATGGTGGTTAGAAACGTAGCTCAGTGTGAAGACCCTACGTTCAAAATAAGAAATAAAAAGGCGGGGGGAATCAGGCATAGTGACACATGCCTGTAATCCCAGCACTCGGGAGGCTGAGGCAGGTGGATCATTGCAAGTTCAAGACCAGCCTAAGCTGAAAGCGAGCTCAAGGCCTGTCTGAATCGCATAACCAGTGTATACTACGGTACATGTTTCAAAAAGACCAAAAAAGTAAAAAATATAAATAAAAACGGAAGTGTGAAGGCGATCCCTAGTACCTTGGAGGAGGAAAAGGAAAAGAAGGATGAGGAGAGAGAGGGAGAAACTATCTGTTCCCTGATTAGCCCGGAAGAGGGATCCAGAGGGAAAACCAGACCTGCTG
Source organism: Dinomys branickii (assembly GCA_004027595.1). Taxonomy (NCBI): domain Eukaryota; kingdom Metazoa; phylum Chordata; class Mammalia; order Rodentia; family Dinomyidae; genus Dinomys; species Dinomys branickii. The sequence continues at coordinate 33,957 of PVLD010005609.1, forward strand.
CACCGGGCCAGGCCCTGGAGGGTGCAGACTTTCCCAGGACGCCCACCTGGCTCTCCTTGGAAAGGGGGCGCCAAGGGACTGCAGGGTGACACCCCCAGGGCCCAGTGGCAGGGAGCACGGCTGGCAGCCTCAGCTGTGTGTCTGAATCACCACTTGTTTCCAGGGAGCCTCTGCTTCCCGCCTCCTGCTCCCAGCAGTGACTCGCACAGCCTTCTGGCTTCTGGCAAGGCTCAGGCTCCTCTGACCACAGCGCAGGCTCCAGGGCCCTGGCCCAGCCTAACTGCAGTGTGAGACATGAGCTCCGCAGCCTCCGCCCACAGATCAGACCTGGACCCCACCGGCAGCTCTTCTGCCATTATAGACCTAACCCCATCTTGGTGTCTGCTTCTCCAGGATCCATACTAAAATGGGGAGCATAATGCCAGCTCCCTCTTGACAAACAAGGAAAAATCATGGTAAGGATCTCTCACTTGGGCCAGGCATGGAGGCACACACCTGTAACCCCAGCACTCAAAAGGTTGAGGCAGGAGAATCACCCCAAGTTTGAGGCCAGCCTGGACTATATAGTGAGTTCAAAGCCAGACTGAACTGCATGGTGAAACCATCTCAAAAAGACAAAAAAAGAAAAAAAAAAGACTCTCTCACTTGGGGCTGGGAGTGTAGCTTAGTGGTAAACTGCGTTCTTAGCATGTGTGAGGTCCTTGGTTTAATCACCAGCACAAAAAAAAAAAGAAAAATAGGGAAACTTATAATTTAACTTTTTTTCTTAATGGTCTTTTTGAAACAGGGTCTCCCTATGCAGTTCAGGCTGGCCTTGAGCTCACTTTGTAGCACAGGTTGGTCTCGAACTCTCAACGGTCCTCCTGCCTCAGCCTCCCCAGTGCTGGGATTATAGACGTGCACCACCACGCCCAGCAACATTTTAATTCTTTTTTTTAAAAACATTTTTATTCTTAAAGATGAAACCCAGATAGATTAAGTAAGCTGCCCATGGTCACACAGCTGGCAAGCAAGCAATAGACCCAATGTTAGCCTGATCCTTTTCCCCAGCCTATTCTCTTTCCTATTAAACTGTTTAGTACTTCGTACAGATGAAGAAAAAACAAAAGGGGGATTACAGGTGTAGCTCAGGGACAGAGATCCCACCTAACCCGCACAAGGTTGGCACCCATAGAAGAAGTAAATTTACTTTAACTGCCCAGTATGTATTAACTATTGTAATGTGACAAGGCCTGGAGAAAACGGCTCACCTCAGGTCAGCGTGAGTAGCGGCAGGTGTGTCCACCTCCGGCGTTTGTGTTCCTAACCACACTGGAAAAAACAACACACCTCTCTGGAGTCTGCCCTGTCATACGTGGCATTTGCACAGAAGCCTTAGGATACAGGTCCCAAGTCATTCTGATAAATCCTGCCTACTTCCAATACAACTTCATCTGCTGCTGTGGCCAAGCTGAAGGTTTTTGTTGTTTGTTTTGTTTTGTTTGAGACAGGGTCTCGCTATGTAGTACATGCTGGCCTCAAACTCAAGGCAATCTTCCTGTTTCAGCCTCCCAAGTGCTGGGATTTCAGGCATGTGCCAACCACGCCCAACTAGTTGAAGTATTTTTTAATGTCTTCAACAAGCTGAGGATCTGGCGAGCAAGCCAAGAACAGAATAAAATAATAAAGCCTCATATTTATTTTTTTTTTTAGGGTTTTTTTTGGGGGGTAGGGGTTGCAACAGGGTCTCACTGTAAAGTCTATGGCCTGGAACTTGCAACAATTCTGCCTCAGCCTCCAGAGTGCTGGGATTACAGGTATGAGCCACCACACCCTGCTGCCCTCCATTTTTGATGAGGTAGCCCAGGCACATTTTTGCACTTCGGAGGAGAGGGGAAGCGGGTTCAAGGACGACTCTAATTTGATTTCTTGAAGACAGAAAGATCAAGAGTAAAATCATGCTGATCAAGAGTAAAATCATGTTGGAAATTACACAGCACAACCACTGAGATTCGCGCGTAATAATGAGTTCTGATTGGGGTAAACTGAGGCAGGTGACTTCATGACAATACCAGAGCAGCAACGGCACCCAGCACCCCACCTGTCTCAAGGATCGGGACAGTCCCTCCGCGCCCCAGGTGTCCCCAAGGACGCAGCACCAGAAAGGTCCCCGCGGAAAGACCTGGTCCAAGGGGAAATCGGACGGCAGAACTCCCCGGCGGCAGGTGAGCCCGGGCAGAGCTTTCGGAGATTCTTCCCTGCGGGAATGCGGACCTACAAGGGATCTGGGGGGCAGCTGTACCAGCCTTGGGGACTGAAGACCCGCAGGACCCGCGCCGACGCAGACCAACGTACCTGCGGCCGGGGCGCGTGCGGAGCGGGCTCTTTAATGCGGCCACGCGTCGCCGCGCGGTGCACTCTGGGAAATGTAGTCCGTATGATCCGGGCAGGGCCAGTTCGCATCCCCTGGAGCTCTTCGGGACCCCGGGTCGCCACCGAAACACGGAAAGGGTGAGCGGACGCTGCGCGCCTCGCTATGCTGAACGTGGGAGTCTCCACATTCAGAGGGAGAGGAGGCCGTAGTGCTACCCTGAACTACAATTCCCAGCGGCACCAGTGAGTCTTAAAGACACAGGCCCGTTCTGCTGGAACTCGAAGTTTGGGAGGGCTGGGTTTCGCTTTGGCCTTTTGTTTCAACTCTCTTGAGCCTGGTTACTGGTGCACAGTTCACTAGCGTAAGTGTTTGCCTAACAAGCCTGAGGTGATGAGTTCCATTCCCGGTACCAAAGACAGAAGAACACGTGAAGCTAAAGAATCGCAGGTTCGAGCCCAGCCTGGGAAATTTATCAATTTAACCACTGTCTTAAGATTTTAAAAGTTCACCGGGCGGGGTGCTGCATGCCTGTCAGGCAGGAGGGTCGCCACAAATTCAAGACCAACCTGAACTACATAGTGAGACCCTGTTTCTAAATGAGATTTTAAAAATTAAAAAAGTTCAAAAACTCTGAGTTCCATCTCCTATACCAAGAAAAGGAAAAAAAAAAAAAAAAAAGAAAAACTTATGGAGGACCCTGTTGCCACCTCCTTTCTTAGGAGGAAAAATACCTTCGAGAAAAATTTTTTTTTCAATCGGGGTAAAAAAAAAAAAATTTCGGGGCGTGGTGGCGAGCTCCTGTAATCCCAGGGCCCGCTAGCTCACTCAGAGGCTGAGGCAGGAAGATCACCTTGAGTTTGAGGCTAATGTTGGCTACATAGTGAGTTCAAGGGCTGCATAGCGAGACCCTGTTTCAAAAATAAATAAATTAATACCTACCTACATACAAATACAAATCGCAAAAAAAAAGTTCTTTTTTAAATCACAACCCTTGATGTAGTGTCAAAAGCTGTGTTGGATGTGGTGCTTGTCCTGGTTCTTCCTGAAGAAACTTTCCAACTCCACTGTGGAGACAATCTGCGGAGCTTTTCCAAAATTCTGAATAACATCATTGTTTGTCATAGCCGAAAATTACAAACACCTGGACTGTCGCTCTCTAGGGTCCTGGAAACTAAACTTGGTGTGTGCATGCAGTGGAATACTAGGTGACAGTTGGCTTGAGCAGTAGGGAGTCATGCTGGAGACATTTTATTAAGGAAAAAGAAACAAATTGCAGAATAGTATGTATGAGAAGGCACTTGTGTTAAAAGAAATACATACGGCTGGGCACAAAGGCACACACCTGTAACCCCAGCTACTCATGAGGCTGAGGCAGGAGGATTTCAACTTCAAAGCCAACCTGGGCCAGGCATGGTGGTGCACACCTGTAGTCCCGGCTCCGGAGGTTGAGGCAGGAGGATCACCGTGTGTTCGAGGCCAGCCTGGGACTACAAAGCCAACTGAAGGCCAGCCTGAACTGCATAGTGAAATCCTGTCTCAAAAAGGCTGGAGATGTAGCTCAGCGGCACGGCACCTGTCTGGCAAGTGTGAGATCCTGAGTTTGGTTTAAAAAAAAAAAAGCCAACCTGGAATTTAGGAAAACATTGTCTCAAAATTTTACAAAACAAAAAAATGTTTGAGATAGGGTCTTGATACCATATGTATTCCAGGCTGGCCTCAAAGGAATCTTACTCCCTGTACCTCCAAGTGCTGGAATTGCAGGCATGCCACCAAACCCAGCTTCAAAATAAATTCTTAAAAAGAGCTGAGGAAATATAGCTCAGTGGCAATGCACCAAGTAAGGTGGAGGTTGACTCTAGGAGGAGCTGAGCAGGCTGAACGCATCCATTCACTGCTCTCTAGTGCTGGAAAAATGGTGCAGAGTACGTGCGTGTACAGGCAAAGGACCAGTGGGGATCCCATCCTGGGGCCGAGACTGCTACAGGTGTTGATGGGCAAGGGACCTTGAGCTTTGTCAGTATTGTTTGAATCTTTCTTACAGGAATCTACTTTCCAAATCTAGTACCCTTAATACAGAGCCAGGGCTATGGAAGCTTTCCTCGTGATGTCCCGCCCTGTGTCCTCCAGGGCATACTTTCATCCCGCTTTTTCCACTTTTACTCAGCCCAAGCTCAATCTGCAAAGCCGGTTTCTCTACTCTTTCGAGTAAACTTTGCCACACACGCACATATACACACACAAAGCCGTGGTCAGTTGTAGGCGTATAGGTCTGTAATCCCAGTGCAGGGGGGACTGAGGCAGGAGAATTGCTGAGAGTTCAAAACCAGCCTGGGCTACATAGTGAGTTCAAGGCCAGTCTGAACTGTCTAATGAGACCCTGTCTCAAAAAGACAAAAACATAAAAATTAAAAAAGGAGCCTGTGAGCTGCAGGTGGAGCTCAGCACAAAGGCCCAGGGTAGAGTGCTTCCTTGCCTGGCATGCTTGGGGCTCTGAGTTCTGGCAACACACAAAAGGTGGAGGTTGCTGAGAGGCCTAAGGTCAGTGTCAGTGCTCAACAGAGGCAGGGGGCCCCACACATGCAATATGAATTTAGTCATTTACTTACTGTGCGTTTCCTGTCTCCACCTGTCTTAGCTATATATGCTTGACTCCATGTATATACTAAAATAAATGTTTTTTTAAACCTAACTATTAACAGGATTTCTTTTCTGGTGTTTTACATATCTTGCCCCATTGAAGCAGGATTTGGGGTTTGCTCTCAGTTATAGCCTCAGGCCCTGGACAGTGCCTAAGACATTTGTTCAGTGAATGAATGGATTCGAGCAGTCCTTCCTTGGCTCTTCCCTACCCCCGAACCTGCTCCTTCTGAACCCCAAGAGGCCTGGGGCAGAGGAGCTGCCATTCTTGGCAGTGCTGGTCCCAGGCTCTGCAGTGGAGTGGGAGGCAGATTCCTGCCACTGCAGCTTTGGCGGGGCCTCAAGAAAACAGTGTGTCCCCGAGAGCTCAGAGGAGAAGGACTTCCTTCATGCCACCTCCTAGCGCAGGCCCAGAAGTGGAAGAGGGACAGCTTCAGGGCTAGTTTCCGGTCTGAGTTGCAAAGATAGGAGAGGAAGGTTTATTAAAGGAAGCCCTTGGGGCTGGGGTGAACTCTGGGGTAGCGCACTTGCCTGGCGTGGCCACGTCTCTGGGTCCTATTTCCAGCCCTGCAAAAGAAATGCAACAGCAGCAGCAGCAAAGTTCAATCCCCAGCACCAATAAAACTGAGAGACAGCCCTCCCCGCAGCCTGTCAGCAACACACACAAAAACATGTAGTTCTCTGCACATGGGTCCATCGTGGGGTGTACAAAGCCCCAAAAAGAGATTGCTACAGGGTAGAATCTGGTGATAAAATCCAAGGCTCTGAAGTCAGATGAACCCTCCCTGCTCAAACACTGTGTGAGAAAACTACTCCACCTCTCAGGGCCTTGGCTTCTTTATCCGTAAGATTCCAATAATATTTCCTTAATTGGGCTGTTGGGAGGGCTCAGCGAGCTAACACACGCAAAGCGTTATGCACACAGCCTCTCCTGGTAGGCACCTGGCCAGCCTGCTTACCACACCGCCCCCAGCCCAGGGCTTCTGCCCTGAGGAACCTCCCCAGCTCCCCTCACCTTTTTTCTGATATGGGGATCAAACCCAGGCGCATCATACCATGGAGCTACATCCCCAGCCTACACTCCTAATTGTTTTTATTTTGAGACAGAGAGGGTCTTACTAAATTACTGAATTACCCAGGCTGGGCTTGAATCTGCAATCCCTTCGCCTCGACCTCTGGCAGTGCTGGGATTACAAATGTGTGCCACCACACCTGGCGCTCCTTATTCTTAAATAGCATGCTGTCCAGGAGAGCAGGGCCAAACCTGGGAAGGCCTCTCGGAGGGGAAACATTCAGGATCCTGATGAGTGGCTGCTACTGATGGCAGGGAAGCCCTCTGGAAGCCAAGACTGCCCACAAGATGATCTTAGGTTTAGTTCCTTAGGTGCAGAGCGTGAGACAGGTATTCTTTGTGCATGCGTGCGTGTTTAAAATTTTATCGGTATGTTTTAGCCATACACAATGATAGCATTCATCAGAGAGAATTTGTACCTGTACATGATAGATCTTAATTCTTCTTTTTTTCCCATTCCCTTCCACTTCCTACAATCCCTCTTCCCCTCCTTATTTACAAAGGCTTTGTCTCCATCTTTTCCTTCTGTTCTTTTTTTTCTTGTCTCTTCCGTACCTATCCTCCTTGTTCAGTCCCTCTGAATACCTGTCTCACATTAAAAGCTAAATGGATGCACCTTGAGACCCTACTCTTAAGCGAAATAAATCAGACACATGTGTACAAATACTGCATTGTTTCTCTGATGCAAGAAACGGAAAGTGTGAATAAGGACTGAAATGTATAATAGGTATTAGGAAATGAGGGGAAAATCTACATATGAGAAGGGGCACAAGGAAGGGGGAATGGGATAGGAAAGCAGGGAAAAGAGAAAAAGAATAGGAGGAAAAACGCATACTATGGAATGTTAGCCATACAAAAGTAGCCAGGCGTGGTGGCACACTCCTGTAATCCCAGCTCTCAGGAGGCTGAGGCAGGAGGATCATGGGGAGTTTGAGACCAGCCTGGGCTACAAAGTGAGCTCATGGTCAGCCTGAACTGCATAGCGAGACCCTGTCTCAAAAAGACAAAAAAAAAAAAGTAATGAAATACAAGTATATGCTACAACATGGGTGAACCTCAAAAGCATGCCCAGTATGAGTACTCAGACATAGGGCTGAGGATGTGGCTCAGTGGTAGAGTACTTAACTGGGTTGTATGAGGCCTGGGATTGTGATACTAGGCTCACACAACTGGGTTATGTGAACCTAGTATCACCAAAAAAAAAGAGAAAAAGTCAGACACAAATGGCTGTGTATTGAGTGACCCTGTTGATATGAAGAACCTCAAATGGGTAAATCCATAAAGACAGAAAACAATTTTGTGGTTGTCCCCACCTGGAGGCAGGGAGAATGGGAAGTACCTGCTTAATAGGTACAGGCTTTTCTTTTAGGGGGTCATAAAAATGTTTGGGGATGAGACAGTAGTATTGGTTATAAAACGCTGTGTACGTCCTAAGGCCATTTAATTATATGCTTTAATATGGTTAGACTGTGAGAGTTTCACCTCGTTTTTTGTTTGTTGGGTTTTTTTTTTTTTTTTTTTGAGACAGGATCTCACTATATAGTTCAGGCTTGCCCTAAACTCACTGTGTAGCCCACAGTGGCCTTTATCTCAGAATGATCCTGCTGCCTCAGCCCCTCGTGCTGGGACTGAAGGAGTGGGCCACCCTCCCCCCAGGCTTGTTTTTGTGTGTGTTTGCATTGCTGGGGCTCAAACACAGGGCCTCCTGTGTGCTGGGCAAGCCCTCTACCAGTGGCCACATCCCCAGCTTAGAGACTTTTGTCTAGTGCCTGCTCATCTCTCCCACACACCTTTTTAATGGGACTGAAGATTGAACTCGGAGCTTTTGCCCTGTTATATCTCCAATCCCTTTTGATTCTTAAAATTTTGAGAAGGGGTCTTGCCTAGTCACCAGGTAGCCCAGGTGGGACTTGAACTTGCAATCCATCTGCCTCAGCCCCTTGAGTAGCCAGAATGACAGGCATGCACTACCATGGGCAACCTCTTACTTTTTGTATGGCTTTTAAGAAACTGCTTCTCTGATCTATGATGAATGAAACACCCAGGCGTGGTGGTACACACCTATACTCCCAGCACTCGGGAGGCTGAGGCAGGAGGATGGTTGCAAGTTCGAGACCAGCCTGGGCCACAAAGTGAGCTCAAGGCCAGCCTGACCTGCACAGTGAGACCCTGTCCTAAAAAGACAAAAAAAAAAAAAAAAAAAAAAAGTGAAACAGTAGTCTCCAAAGACATAATTGAAAGAACAATGAAAAAGTTTGACATTTTTAATGGCTGCCAGAGAAGTTAACTAGATCTTAAGCTCTCAGAATATAGGGTCGAATCTTAAAATTTCAGTATATTTCACAATGTGTGCAAGTGCTTGGCACACAAGGGATAGGTAATACATATACATGTTAGGTGAATGACCTCAGACAAGCACTACCAACCAAGTCAATTTTTCTTTCTTTCTTTCTTTTTTTTTTGAGACAAGGTCTCGCTGCATAGTTCAGGCTGGTCTTGAACTCACTATATAGCCCAGGTTGGCCTCAAACTCACAGCAGTCCTCCTGCCTCAGCCTCCCAAGTACTGGGATTACAGGCATGTGCTACCACACCCAGAAATTCAGTTCTTCCAAAGACTAAAAGTAATTTTATGAAGTTAGCCAATTTTTAAATTTAAAAAAATTTAGACAAGGTCTAGCTATGTAGTCCAGGTTTACTTTGAACTCACTATGTAGCCCAGGCTATCCCCAAATTTGCAGTCCTACCGTAAGCTCCTAAGTATATTTATTTATTGATGTGGGGATCAAATCCAGGGCCTCAAGTAAATTAACCAAGCATCATAACACAGAGCTAAGGGCTGGGAATATAGCTCAGTGGAATAAGCGCTTGCCTAGCAAGCGCAGGGTCCTGAGTTCGATCCCCAGTACCGAAAAAAAAAAAAAAGAATAGCATAACACAGAGCTACATCCTTTGCTCTATTTCTTTTTAATTAACATTTATAAAGATATTTATGGGAACAGCACAATAATGGGATAAATGTATACGATGTGTTATGATCAAATCAGAGTAGGGAGAGAGGATACAGCTCAGCAGTAGAACTCATGCTTAGCATATGCAAGGCCCTGGGTTTGATCCCCTGCATCAAAAACTAAAGAAAGGTCAAAGTGGCCATAGTAGCGCTTGTAATCCTGGCAACTCCAAAGGCTGTGGCAGCCAGATTGAGAGTTTGAAGCCAGTGTAGGTCATTGAGTTAGACTCTGTCTCGAAATTGAAGTAAAGGAAAAGGGCTTGTATAGTTTGATAGTAGAGCATTTCCTAGCATATAGAAGGTCTTGAGTTCAATTCTCAGTACTAGGCGAAAAAGGAAAAAACAGTTGGGTGCGGGAGTGGCACAGGTTTGTAATTCCAGCTGCTCCAGACACTGAGGCCAGAAAAAGGTGAGTCTGGAGCCACCTTGGGCAACACAGCAAGACCTGTCAAAAAGAAAACAAGACAAAACAGGGTAATTACCATTTCCATCTCCTGAAATATTTATCCTTTCTATGTGTTGACAGCCTTCAGATTCGTCTTTTCTAATTGTTTTGAAATGTATCATAAATTAAGGTACATGTAGATTAGAGTTACCGTATTGTGCTGTAGAACACACAAACTAACTCCTCCCATTTAACTGTAATTTTCAACCAATTTTTTTTTTCTACAGTCCTGGGGATCAAACCCAGGTGCTTGGATATGTGCTAGGTAAACAATCTATCACTGAGTTACATCCCCTTATCCTTCTAATAGTTTGATGATGACAAAAGATATAATCAATCAAAGATTCCTCAATTCCATTCATTCGACATTTATTTTGGGTTTTTGGGGTTTTTCTTTTTCCACACAGGATCTCACAATGTAGTTCAGGCTGACCTTAAACTCATTATGTGCCGGGTGTGGTGGTGCATGCCTATAATCCCAGCACTTGGGAGCTGAGGCAGGAGGATCACTGTGAGTTTGAGACCAGCCTGGGCTACAAAGTAAACTCAAGGCCAGTTTGAACTGCATAGCAAGACCCTGTCTCAAAAAGACCAAAAAAAAAAAAAAAAACAAAAAGCCTCATTATGTAGCCTAAACTGGCCTTGAATTTGCAGCAATCCTCCTGCCTCAACCTCCAATGGTTGGAATTACAGGCATATATCAACATGCCTCGCCCAGTTTCGTATTTATTTTGGATCATCAACATTTAGTTCATTCTTAAATCTTATGCTTACAATGGTACAGTAAATATCTTCCTCTCTATGGAACATTGAACAGGTACAAATAGGATACTTTGTTATAAAACAAATTGCTAGATCAAATGGTTTGCATATTTGTGATTTTGAAGCTACTAATTATCAAGTTGTTCTTCACAGAGACTGTACAGATTTCCTACTACCCTGGCAGAGTATGAGAATGTCTGTTCACACTATTGCCAAGATAGTTATCAAGTATTTGATCTTTGGCAATCTGATATCTCAGTGTGGTTTTAATTGGCTTCTCTTTTATTGAGTGAAGCTCTGAACTGGGTGAAGTGGTACATGGCTGTGATCCCAGCTGCTGGGGAAGTTGAGACAGTACCATTACAATCTGAGGCCAATCTGGTCAATTTAGCAAATCCTGCTGGGCATGGTGGCACATGCCTGTAATCGCAGCACTTGGAAGGCTGAGGCAGAAGGTCACTGTGAGTTCAAGGTCAGCCTGGGCGATAAAGTGAGTTCAAGCCCAGTCTGGACTGCATAGCGAGACCCTGTCTCAAATGACTTTTTTTTTTAATATAATGGAGTACTCCTCTGCCATAAAGAAGGAAATCTTGAGACATTTCTAGGTAAATGTATGCACTTTGAGACCACACTTTTTTTTTTTATCTTTTTGAGACGGACTTGCTATGTAGTTCAGGCTGGCCTTGAGCTCACTTTGTAGTCCAGGCTGGCCTCAAACTCACAACAATCCTCCAGCTTCAGCCTCTGGAATTACAGGTGTGCGCCACTACACCTGGCTGAGACTACATTCTTAAGTGCAATAAATCAAACACACGTGTTTATACCATATTGTTTCTCCTGTGTGAGAAACCAAAAGTGTAAATAAAAGACAAGATGTATAATAGATACTGTGAAATAGGAAGAAAATGTTCAAACAGAGAGGAAAGCGGGGGGGGAGGAAAGAAGGGAAATGTGAAAAAAAAAGAGAAAAGATGGGCAAAATGGAAATGAAGCTTTTGTAAATGGGAAGGGAAGGAGGAGTTGAAGGGAGGGGAGGGGATTGGGGGAAAAAGAACCATGTTACCTCATGTACAGGTACACATTTGCCACGAGGAATGTGATCATTACGTGTACCTAAAGTGTACCCCTAAAATCCGATTGGAAAAGAAAAAACAATAAAATTAAAAGGGGCAAGGGATATAGCTTAGTTGTAAACTGCTTGCCACCATGCTGAGATCTGTCCCTGAGTTTAATCTTCAGTGCTACCAGCAAATAAAAAATATATATATATAAAATTAGCATATGATCCAGAAATTCCACTTCTGGGCACATACCCAAGAGAATTGAAAGCAGGATCTTAAAGAGATGTTTGTACATCCACGGCAGGATTACTCACAATAGCGAGGGATGGAAACAAGTCATCACTGACAAACGAATGGATAAAGAATATGTGTTCTATCCATACAGTGGGGTATTGTTCAGCCTTTAAAAGGAAGGAAATTCTGGCATATGCTTCAACATGGATGAACCCTGAGGATATTATGCCAAGTGAAAGAAGCCAGTGACAGGAAAGTACGTACTGCATGCGCTCCCTTAAAGCTGTCTAAAGCAGTCAAATTCATAGAAACAGGAAATAGAATGGTGATTGTCAGGGCTCAGGGAAAAGAAAGAATAGGAGTTAGTATGTAGTAGATACAAAGTTTCAGTTTTACAAGATGGCAAGAGTTTGGAGAGGGATAAGAGTAACAGTTCCACAACAATATAAAAGTACTTACTACCACTGAACTACACTCTGAGAAATGGTTGCCATGGCCACCATGGTGTGGGGACACACACCTGTAATCCCAGCATTCAAGAGGATGAGCCAGGAAGACTATAGCAAATTCAACGCCAGCCTGGGATACCCAGTGAGTTCAAGGCTTGTTTGAACTGCATAGGGAGACTCTCAAAAAATCACAAAGAAAAAGAAGGTTACCATGATAAGATGGTAAATGGTGTTACATGTGTCTTACCACAACTAAATAGGAAAAAGTGACCAAGAAACCAACAGGAAATGTGCAGAAGATATGAACAAGTGGCTTACAGAAAAGGAAATGTTGCACAAAATGCTCTGATATGAAAAGATGCAGAACCTCACTTTTCCATTTTTAGTTTTTGCTGAGGATTGAAGCCAGGACTTTCATACTACCCTATATCCCCAGTTGGTTTTTTCTCTCTTTTTTTGAGACAGGGTCTTAAAGAGTAGCCACTGAAGGGGAGTGGGGAAAAAAAAGAAACAACTTATATCATGTACAGGTACAAATTCTCTATGATGAATGTGATCATTGTCATTACCATATACCTAAAATGTACCAATAAAATCTGATTGGAAACTGTCAAAAAAAAAAAAAAAGAGTAGCCACCAAGCAAGAGAATACTATGGTGACAGCAGGTAATGCAAGGATAGGCTGATTGGGACAGGGTTTTTTTTTGTTAATTTGACTTTTTGAGACAGGGTCTTGTTGTGCAGTTCGGGCTGGCCATGAGCTTGGGCTGTAGCCCAGGCTGGTCTTGAACTTGCACAACCCTCCTGCCTCAGCCTCTCGAGTGCTGGGATTACAGGCATGTGCTACCATGCCTGGCTGAGACTGGCTTTTTTGTACTTTTTTTTGGTACCAGAAATTGAACTCAATGACCTCACACTTGCCAGAGAGGCAGCATGCCACTGAGGTATATCCCCAGCCCCTGGCTTTTTTGATTTTATTTTTGAAATCACTTTTTTTTTTTTTTGTCTCTTTGAGACAAGGTCTTGCTATGCAGTTCAAGCTGGCCTTGGGCTCATTTTGTGAGCTCAGGCTGGTCTCAAACTCACAATGATCCTCCTGTCTCAGCCTCCCAAGTGCTGGGATTACAGTTGTGGGCCACGATACCCAGCTGATTGTTTTTGTTTTTGAGACAGAGTCTTGTTACCCAGTTCAGGCTGGTCTTGAATGATTGTTTTTGTTTTTGAGACAGTCTTGTTACCCAGTTCAGGCTGGTCTTGAACTCCCTGTGTAGCTCAGGCTGGCCTCAAAATCCCAGTGATCCTCCTGCCTCTGCCTCTGCCTCTGCCTCTGCCTCTGCCTCTGCCTCTGCCTCTGCCTCTGCCTCTGCCTCTTGAGTGCTGGGATCACAGGTGTGTACCACCACACCTGGCAATCTGATTTCTTTTCTTTTCTTTTTTGGTACTGGGACTCAAACTCAGGACTTTGTGCTTACCAGGCACTGATTTCTTTTTAACTATTTTCCTACGCAAGGTCATGGTCATTTTCTTATTTAATCTTTACAACTGTAGAATGTAGAACTTATTATTTTTATTCCAATTTTACAGAAGAAAGTCAGTGTGGTTCTACACGTCTGTACTCTCAGCATTCTGGGAGGCTAAGACAGGAGGATAGTAAATTTGAACTCAGCCTGGGCAGTTTAGAGATTTAGAGCCTGTCTCAAGGCCAGAGATTCAGGTCAGTGGCACAGCAGTTGCCTGGCAAGCAGGAGGTCCTGAGTTCAATTCCCAGAAACAAAAAAATGAAAACAAAAACAATGACCCAGTCTCAAAAAAAAAAAAAAAAAAAAAAAGAGGGGAGGCTCAGAATATAGCTCAGTGCAAAGGCCCTGGGTTCAATTTCCAATATGGCAAAAAACAAAAAAGAAAAAAGACAAAACGGGGACAGGTGGTATACCTCAGCAGTACAGCACCTTCCTGGCAAGCACAAGGTCCTGAGTTCAATTCCCCATACCAAAAAAAAAAAAAAAAAAAAAGAGAGAGAATCAACAAAAGACAAAACTGTGTAACCTGCTTCAGATCACACAAATCATTAGGTGTGGTTGCTCTGACTTTGAGCATTGATCTGTGGCCCAAACAGAAGCCCAGGGAGGGAGGGAGTCTGCTTCTCTGTACCTTGCCACTTAGCGGCTCTCTGGTTCCGAAGTTCTGCGCTCTGAGCCCTGTGGGACTGCTGCTCCTGCACTGGACAGCTCACCAGGAAAGCTAGCCTGTGAGTGAGTGACACGGTTGGAGTGCTGCACAAGGTAATGTTCAAATGAAAGAGCTAGAATCTTTGCAAGGGAAACTCACAATGGACTTGGGACCTGGCAGATTTAGGTGGGCAGAAAGCACTGGGGTGAAAGGAAGTGGGGGAACCAATGCAATAATTAGGGTTTGATTAGTGTAATGATAGGGGGCTCCTTTGATGTGGAAGAGAAATCCTCCCTGCCTCACTCAGGGAAGGGCATACAAGTCCTTCCTGAATCATCTACACTGGCAGTCATTTGCGAGATGGGCGCAAACTCGGAAAGGCCTATAAGGGAAGGTTGCCATTGATTTGACATCAATGCCGAGGCAAAGTCCCTGCAACTAGGGCCAGGATGCTGATGCTATGGGTAGAACGGGGATTCCTGAGAGCCCTATGCTCAGCGCTGGGCCACAAATCTCAAGTCAACAGAAAACTCATTCCTGAGTCAAATTCCAAGTGGGTCCACTGCCTCTGGCAGCCACCTGGCTACCTGCCCAGGGACCTAGAGATAACTTGCTCTTTTGACTGTGGGTGAATGGGGCCAGCAGAGTGGAAAGGTTACAGCCTGTACCTCTTGGACTCAAAGTAGGTGCCCAATTTGTCAAAGATAAACCAAGCCAGACACTCATTAAGTAAGAGTGGAATTTAATCTGTAATACACTACAGCGGTACAGAAGTATCCAGCAGGACTTGTGCTCAGCCTACATTTGGACAGAGACGGCTGATGTGTTTAAAGGAAAGGAAGGAGCAGGGAAGGTAGGTGGAAAGCAGGGGCTCTGCTGTTTGTCAACTGGCAGTTCATGAAGTCAGGATTCTCTACTTCCATAGAGGTTGCACTTTTCTTGATGATTACTTTTTCTTTTTTTTTTACGATTACATTTAAAGGAATGGCTTTCAGATTCTTGAGAAATTTGAAAGATTTAAATATCATAAACATCTCAAAGGGACAGAGCAAGAATTCACAACTGCAAGCAAGAATTCACAGTTGGGAATGGTTAGGTGTTGGGTATAACAAATTCCTCTGGTGGCTTTGAGTTTTCTCAGGCATTCACTTGAAGAGGGGCTAGGGTCATCCTAGAGATATGGGCCTCTCCACTCCTGTTGTTTTTTGAGGGTCTCACTATGTAATTTAGGCTTCAATTTGTGAAAATTCTCCTTCCCCAGCCTCCCTGAATATTGGGATTACAGATGTATGTCACCAAGTCCTAGGGTCCTGGGCTCTTAGAAACTGTTAGTGTTTAATGTTTTTAATGTGTTTGGGGTGGGGGATGAAATGACTGTGTTTCTACTGAAAGTGTCATTTTTGTAAGTCAAGGTTGAGGTCTAGCTGGGATACATGCCTATGAATACCAGAACTGAGGGAGGCTGAGGCATGAGGATGGCAAATTTAAGTCCTGTCTGGGCAATTTAGTGAAACCCTGCCTCAAAATTAAAAAAAAAAAAAAAGCCAGCTGTGGTGGTGCATATGTGTAATCCCAGCACTTGAGAGGCTGAGGATGAACATGAGTTCAAGATCAGCCTGAACTACATAGTGAGATCCTAGCTTGCAAAAAACCCCCAAACTAAAACCCTAAAATTAAAAAATAAAAAGGGAAGGGGATGTAGCTCAGTGTGGAGGCCCTGGGTTTAATACCCAGTACTCCATCCCATCCCCCACACAAAACTGAGGTCTGGTTGAGAAGAGGGCTTCATAGAAACTCCTTAAGGATTTGGTCAAGGAGATCTGGGTCACTTTACAACTGAAGAGCCTAGCACTGGACAGGGTTGTAGCTCAGTGGCAGAGCCTTTGCCTAGCATGCTTGAGGCTCTACCAAAACATCTAGGATCGTACCTGGGGGTAGTGTTCACCAAGCTTCCTTGCAGTGGTGTGCAGCTCTAAGAATAGCAGGGTGATAGCCTGGGATGGAATGAATGCAGTGCTCCGTATCTGCCAGTGATTTACTCCTACCTCTCATTCCCCCCAGCTTATTTTAGACCATAGCCCACCCAGAGGTAGCAGACTCTATTGAGCTGACCGTGACCTTGTCCTAGAGGTATTTTTGTTTGAATCCAAGGCCTCATCCATGGTGGGCAAGTGGTCTACTACTGAATTATGCCCCCAGCCCATCACGTTTTTCTGTTAAAAATCATTCCTGTGCCAAACCATTCTGGGACCCTACTTTCCACATCCTGGTTCTTCAGATACTGTTATTGTCCCACAGCAGGGCCAACCCTGAAGGACAATGCCAGAACTGCAGCTGACAAACACCGAGGGCAAGAAGTGTTTTGCCGGGCCTGGCCAGGAAGATCAGCGTCCCCCGGGAACTTGTTAGAAACGCCAGACCTAATGAAGCAGGAACTGCGGGGGTGGGGGTGGGGGCAGCAATCTGTTTGAAAGGCTCTCCAGGGGGAGCTACTAACACGGCAAGGTTTAAGGAGCATTGAACTACAGGCTGTCCCTGGGCCAGTGGGGAAGAAACCCGAAGGGTGTCTGACTAGGAGCTTTATAAAGGTTTCAAAGCTCGGGAAAGGACTTGGTAAGAAAAGCCATGGAAAAATAATTAAGATGTGTGTGCACTTGCACTTTACCCCAAACAGTAGGAAGATGGGGGGAGGCGGGGCAGAGAGAGACAGAGAGAGATGAAGAGAGAAACTGGAATAGGGAGACGATGAGATGCTCCCTGGTGGGCGAGGGCTCTAGGGAACCCACAGACACAGTGTTCACAGGTGGGGAACCCAAAGTCTGGCGAGGCCAAACTCCGGGATCCCAGGGATTGGTGGTGGGCTTCTCTTTCTAGCTTGGGAGCACTGGCCCCGTCACTGGTCCAACTCGAAGGGCCAAAGCGTGAACTCATCTGGCTCGGGTCGTAGTTGTTAGCCAGAGCGAGCAGAAACAGTTCCCTCCAGGCAGGCTCGGCCGCAGCTGCCCACAAATGCGTCTGAGAAGCATCCTCTGCCAGTTTGCACTCCTCTGAGGATCCAGGTATCCCGTTCAAACCCGAAGCACCGCAGACTTTACAGCCTCTGCCTCAGCCGCTCCGAGCGGATTCTTCGGGGAATGTAGATTTTTCCACCCTTTGCCTCCTGCGTCGTAGCCCCCTGAGCCCCGACAGAACTACAAAGCCCACAACTCCTTGGGCTGGGGCGCGGTGCTTTCTGGGAATAGCAGTCCCAGAGGCGGCCGCCTCTGCCAGCCCAACGCTCGCTGGACTCCATATCCCAGAAGACCTCGCGGTGCGGGAGGGTTGGAGGGGAGAGACAGAGAGGATGTGAATGGGGAGGGGGCACTGGTCCCCTTCCCCCACCCTTCCCTTTAGCCGGGCTGGGGTGGGGGGAGGGGCCGGATTGAGGCGAGGCGGCGGCGCTTCGGGAGGGCAGGGCCAAGCAAGGGCGCGACTGGCCCGCTTCTGGCGGATCGGAGAGCCGCGGACTAACGGGTCTGGACGCGGGCGGCGGCGGCAGCTTTCTGCACGGGCGGAGGCGGCAGGAGCTGCGAGCATGGCCCGCGCGGCGCCCGGCGCTGACTGAGGTGCGCGGGCGGGATGAGGGCGGGCAGGATGCGGAGCGCCCCGGGCCCCACGTTGCCCCAGACCTCCTGTGCGCGGGCAGCGGGCTCGGCCCAGCCGTGTAGACCGGCCGGGTCCAGACCCGCAACTTCCTGGGGTAGGGGCGTCGTATGGGCGGGGGTCCGCTCGCCTTGGCCTCGATCCGGATCCCGCCTTCTGCTTCTGCACGTCAAGCCGCTCCCAGCCTTCCAGGAGCTCCTGTTCCACCCTTTGCCTGCAACCCCAGCCCCAGCCCTGGAAGCGCACCCTGCCTCAGTCTCCCCGTAAGGTCCACCGTCTTGCAGTTCGCAGCCCTAGCCCCGGGCGCTCGGGCTCCGCTACCAGCTGGAGACCCCGGCCCACTCTTGGTCAGAAGCTGTCTGTACCATTAGCACCTCCCTCGGCTTTACCCTACGCTCTTTCTCCTACCCAGCGTTGCTCCCTAGCCACCCTCTGTGGCCCACTTCTCTCTAGTAAGACCCGGTACTTTGAGCTCTTTTTTACTTCGGAGAAACTGAGGCATGGCGTAAGCCAGAAACTTGGCCAGTGTGCCAGTCCCGTGGGCGCTGACCTGAGCCCCGACCCTAGTCTCCTGTGCCCCCCGTGCCTTGGGATGGAAGACTCATGTATTCCCTACCGCCTTTCCCTGGGGACTGGACCAAACTTCCCGGCCCCTAGTGCAGCTCTGGACTGAGCTCACTGTAGTCTCGCCCCTATCTCTGGTGCCGCATCTGTTGCCCTCTCCTTTGCATAATGGCTCCGGTCCGCTCTGCCTGGGGAGGAGGCACCCACCCCTTGCTGCT
This sequence comes from Dinomys branickii, assembly GCA_004027595.1. NCBI lineage: Eukaryota > Metazoa > Chordata > Mammalia > Rodentia > Dinomyidae > Dinomys > Dinomys branickii. Next base: position 52,572 of record PVLD010005609.1, read on the forward strand.
CGCTCAACTTAGCCTTTTGTTTCCTGTCCCTTGCCAACTGCATCCATCTCCCATCTTGGCTCTTGCTTCTCAGCTGCGCAAAGGACCAGAGAAGAGTCTGAGGTGGTGCCGGGGGAGAGAGAGGTGTTGCTGGTGACGGGGACCTGCAGCTTCTTTCAGCCAAAGCTGCTGAGTGAGGAGTGTTTAGGGCGCCCCCGGACCCCCAGGAAACAGTGATTCCTAGCCAGAAACTCACAGTCGCACCTTGTCAGTGGGACGGATGCCTGGAACCTACTTGGCCATCCCTTTCTTTTATGTCTAGTGGGCTTGGAAGTCTCTCTGAGATGGAAGGGACCGGGTACCTTTGTGGAGACAGAGTGGCATAAAGGGACTGTGACAGACCACACCCCTAAGCCTTGTGTGGCTTCAGCTGCTAACTTCGGAGGGGGCTGCCCTTTTCAGGGAGGGCTGCCTGCTAGGTGCTCTGAGCGCTTTGTGGAGGAAGGCATAATCTGTAGGCAGTGATCTCAAGTTTTGTTCTGGTGCTCAAAATTTGAAGGGAAAAGATAAGGGTTCAGAGAGGTGGCAGACTCCTCTTTATAATTTATTTTTTGTTTTGTCATCTGCTGATTTTCCTCTGAGGCATCCGTTTTATCCCAACCCCTAGATTCCCGGCAGGAAGGGAAGAAGGGAAGGGAGGCTGTACTCCCAGAGTTCGGAGGGTCCTGAGTAAGCTGACTTGATCTGAACCAGATGGTTCTCACTTCAGCACCCGGGTCCCAGCCCTCCCCCTTGGCTGTGAATAGGATGCCTTTAACCTTGTAACTTGAGAATGGAAGAAGGGAGGCCAGGGGGCCAACAGTCTGTGTGCGTGTTTATGTCTGCATCTGCACATTCTGCAAGCTTGCCAGGGGCCGTGGGAGTGACCCTGCCCTGAGTGCATCTCTGTGGTGTGCTGTGGCATGCTGACCAGCCCCTGGGCAAAAGGAACCAAAAAGCTCAAAAAGAACCTCTAGATGTGGCCTGGTAGAAACATTCCCCCTCCAAGCCAAGGCTTAGTGCGGACCCTAAGGGTGCCTGCCACCTGGAGTTAAGAAGTGTCAAACGTTAGGGTTGGAGTTCTGGGGAGGTGTGGTGAGCAGTTTAGCCTTCCTACATCCTGTGTTCTCTTCTCCTGGCATGAGATCTGGAGGGTAGGGGTGGGGGAGAATGGTGGGAAGCAGATTCTTTTGTGCTGTTCTGTGCTACATTCTGCCTTGTTCTCCTATTTGTGTACTTGATTTTGGTCCCCATGAGACTGTGTAAGCTCTTCAAATGGATCCTTGTTGCTGAAATAACCTCATTTGCTCAGTCCTTGGCACGTAGTTGGTGTTCAGTGCTTTAATTAAAATAGAGTCTCCCATAATTGAAAGTTTAAGGCAGAGTTCTTTGTGTTTGACCAGGCATTAGAATCGCCCAGAGAGGGCTGGAAATATAGCTCCGTAGCACAGCGCCTGCCTGGCAATTGTGAGGTCATGAGTTCGATTCCCAGTACCAAAAAGAAAAAAAAGACACCCTCCCTCCCAGCTGGTTAACTGGTAAAGGCACAGATTGCTGGGCTGGCCACACTATCGGTTTTCTGATTAAGTCAGTCTGCTCGGAACCTGGGTAGAATTTATATTTCTATCCAGCTACTTGGGACACTTTGAAAACTGCTAGTTTGAGGTCATTACAGTGAGTGGCAGTTTAACATGGGCAGATGTAAAGTTTTAAGAGACTTTCCACCGTACTTCCTCGCCCAGGCTTTTTTTTAGCAGCTACACAAGTTTGGCCTTTTTCTTTCATTCTGATGCTGCCCAAGCAGGGTTGGCTAGGTTAATGAGAAGGGTGACTTGTGGGGCCTGAGCTGCCAGCCCCAGTGTAACCACTGTTATTTTCCAGTCCTAAATAACCCATTGTTATTTGAAGGAAGGTCCCATGACCAGGCAGGACATTTAGGAACCAAGGCTTTGGGAAAGGGTGGCTTCTAGACGTAGTGAAGCAGAAGCTGTACCAGGCCCTCTGCTGCCCTGTGCTTGCCTTCCAGACCCAGTGGGTTGGGATGCCTGCCAGATGAAGCCCTGCCCTGGCTGCACGCTAGACAGTATGCCTGGGAATTTGGAATCTGGACAAGCAGAGGAATCATATTATGCTTTGCAGAACATTTGCTGTTTATAGGCCATGACAGGTAGACCGATGAATTGATTGATTTATATCTTTTGAGACAGAGTCATGATACATGTATTCCAGGCTGGTCTTGAACTCGCTGTGTAGCCCAGGCTGATCTTTTATGCTGCCACTCTGTAAGGAGAGGCAGTTTTAGACACGGTGGTAGATACAGATAGAAAGCAGATAAAGAATCAGGTAGGGTTAGTGAGGAACAGAGGGATGTGCTGTGGGTTACATAGCAGTCCCAGGACTCCTGATTCCAGCCCTCTTGCTAAGCACTTGCTGAGCCGGTTGCTACTAACAGGGTAGCTCCAATGATGGCTGCTGTTTTGGGGGGATTTCTGGTAGCTGCGCGCGGTGGTAGATGTTCTCACTTGTTAGCGAATCCTCACAGCAATGTTGTGAGGCTGGCATCCTCGTGAAGAACTGAGACAGAGGATTTATAAGACTTGTCTAAACTCAGCCAGCTAGTAGCAGGATCAGGGGTTGGGAGGCAGATCTTTCTGACATTATACACCCCATGCTTTTAGTCACTTAATGTCTGTCTTGCTCAGCAAACTTATAATGGTCCTTTGGCATAATTTGTCCCAAAAATTCTGATGCAACCCAGGGTAGGCAGCTTGTGCCTGTAATCCAAGCACTTGCGAAGCTGAGGCAGGAAGATCATTGTGAGTTCAAGGCCAGTATAAACTACACAGTGAGACCTAGCCTTTGAAAAAAAAAAAGTTAAAAAAAAAGTTTTTTGTTTTTTTTTTTTTGAACCAGGAATTATGTTGGGGCTTGTGGAGGAGACAACAGGGACTAAGTTCCTGCACTCTAGGAGGATAAGATAAGCACACCAGTCTGTCTGAAGTAGAAGGACAGATATTAGAGCGGGTAGCTTATAGGTTTAAAGGAGGTAGAAGTCACCTGCACACAGGGCTCAGAAGGGGGGTTGGCCTGAGGAGAGGTGTGGGCCTTGAGAGCTCTGGCAGTGCCTGTGGGCTGGCGTGCTGAACGGGCCACCAGATGGAGAGAGACCATCACAGGCACATTTAGGGAGTTGTCCCTTCCTACTAGAGCTTAGAGGATATGTTTCAAAACTAATGAGGAAGCTGGGTGTGGTGTCACATGCCTGTAATCCCAGCACTCGGGAGGCTGAGTTAGGAGGATCCTTGCAAGTTCTGAGACCAGCCTGGGCTACAAAGTGAGCTTAAGGCCAGCCTGAACTGCATAGTGAGACTCTGTCTCAAAAAAGACAAAAAAGCGAACAAACAAAACAAAACAAAAACCATCAAAAAAATCCAAAACAAAACTGATGAGAAGATCTTGTTCATTGGTTGAAGATGTAGAGTCAAAAGAGGATGATCCCCTTCTTGCCAATTGTAAAGGGTCATGGCTCCCTTTACTAAAAAGTTGCACCCCTGTACCAGAAAGGTAACAAGAGAAAAGCATAATAAATTTATTTGATCATAATTTATGTGACGAGGGGGTGTTCAGAGTGAAGCTTCAAAGACCCTAGGGTGAACTATACATTTTTATGCTTGGGTTGGATAAAACATAAGACAGTTATGTAAAAATATGACTGGATAGAGCTAGGTGTGGTGGTGCACACCTGTAACCCCAGCACTTGGGAGGCTGAGGCAGGGGGATCACCTTGAGTTCCAGGCCAGCCTGAACTACATAGTGAGAATCTGTCTTAACAATATCACTGGACAAAAATGATATGGTCCATTCCTTAGACTGAGTGGAGAAACACAGCAAGGGCTGCCTATTCAGACTCTGCTTGACCTCTCTGTGGCTCATCCCTTCATCCTGAGTGTGGTCGAGGACCTTTCTGAAATGGTTGGTGTGTTCTATCAGAGAAGGTAGGTCAGAGGATTTCATTATGGTCTGGCAGGGGAAAATTAGAGTAACATTTTTAGGGTTTACAGCTTGCTTTGTGGAAGGGGTTCTAGTTTCTATGGCTTGCCTTGGGGTGGAGGGAGTTAGGGGAGCAGGAGATGAGAGAACAGGAAAAGTTCAGATAGAAACTTGGGTTTTGAGGCTTTCACTTTGGGGTATTGTTTGCTGAGTCCCACAGGAGCAAAGTGCGGAGGCTCAGACTTTGGCAGGAAAGGGCTTCTTTAGAAGACCAGGATAACTGTCAGATCAGAGGGATGATGCAGGATCCACATCTCCTCCAGGGTCTTGGAGTGGGTATGGCAGGACCCAAAGGCTGGTCTTACAGAGGTCCCGCTGCACCAGGCACATCTACTCTGGCTGGGTTCCGTTATTTATTTATGTATTTATTGGTGAGTTAAAAACTTGGTTTATTATGGTACATTTTCTATGCACAGTAGGTTTATTGTCTTGTGTTTAGTAATTTTATCACCACAGCTTGAGATTCACAGCTCAGACAGGAGAGAACTGGTTGGCCCAGCCTGGGCTGTGTGCCCTCCATGGGTGCGGGCAGGGCTGGTGGTGTGGTAGGCCGTCTCTCCAGACCGTCTTCAGAAGCAGAAGTGCCTAGAAGAGGAAATGTACACTTGCAGAGACTGCAAAAAGATCAGACCAGAGTGGTGCTAGACAGGGGTTTGAGCTGGCAAGCTGCAAAGGGGTTACTTAGTTTGTCAAGTTTCTGAGCAGGCCGAGGGCAGACTGGTATGCAGCAAGGTATGGCTGGGTCATGGCGGGGGGCAAGGAGAGAAGGGAGGGAGGCTATGGAAAACTAGAGCGGGTCTAGGGGAGAGGTAATGGAGGCTGGGAGTTGGCAGTAGAAATAGAAGAGGGGGCTGGTTGGAGAGAAGTTGTGAAAGTCCATATCATCTTCTGAAAACACTTGATTGGCCAGAATTTGGTGTTTCACTACCTGGGTGATGAGAGTTGCTTCCTTCAGCCGAAATGGAGGCAGGGAGATTTGCAGGAGCTGACATGCCCTTGCTTTGGGGGAGTGGCACGTGGGTGTTGACAGCATACCTGGAATCCTGGTGAGCTCAACACCTCTGTCCCGAAGAGGCCTGAGGTTTAGGGCCTCAGCCCTGAGGAGGGCCAGAGGGCCTCTGCATCCTGAAAGCAGCTGGGGTTTTGTGGCCGCCTGAGCACTGTCACATCGTTCCCTCCTCACCTCAGCCCAGGATGGGCTCCTCTTTCCTTCCCTTTTAACTCTCTCAGTTTCTGTGTCCCAGCCTCCCCTCCCACCCCATGTACCCACATACCTGAGCCCTTACCAGCTCTCTGGATAAGCCCTGGCCCAACTCTCTGGGGACCTGCGTTTTCCTCTCTCTGTGCTCAGAATGGTTGCTAACAATATATCTTTGTTAACTATCAGGGAAGACATTTCCGAGTGACATTTTGCAAAGAGAGGATCTGAACTTCCCCTGCATCTGAGGAAAGCAGCCTTTCCTTCCAGTTATGCTGGACCCACCAGGGGCTGCTGCTGTGTGCCAGCCGCCGTTACTCAAGTGCTCTTGCTGCTTCTTTATCAATCGTTATTGTAATTATGACATACTGTCACTTGTGTGCTCGCGTTGCCTTTGCAGATCCCACCTAGTGTTCCAGCATCCCGCAGCTGAGCCCTGGGGGAGTTTCCTCCTGCGGGAAGGGAGCAGGGTCCACTCAGGTAGGGGCAAGAGGTGTGCTGAAGGGTACTTCATCCCCAGATCCTCAGACCAGCGCATTCCCACTTCTTGGACTGAAGAGGGCTGTTTGCCTCAATTCACATCTCTCTGATATTTTTCCATCTATAAATGGAAGGGGCTACTACATTTACAATAAGGGAGACAAGAGACAGGGGAAGCCAGGGGGCAAGAAATACAATTTTTAAAAATTTTCGTATGGATACTACCCTTTTTTCCCCCCAGAGCCGTGGATGGGACCCAGGGCCTTTTTCAGGTATACAGGCGATGTACCATTGAGCTATATTCCTAGCCCCTGAATGATAAATTTTTACTTGTGCAGCCAGGCATGGTGGCTCATGCCTGTAGTCCCAGTACTTGGGAGGCCGAGGTGGGAGGATCTCTGTGAATATGAGGTCAGTCTGGGCTCCATAGTGAGCTCAAGACCAGCTTGGACTACAGAATGAGACCCTTGTCTCAAAACAACAACAAAATAAAATAAATTTTTATTTGTATAGTAATAATACTAACACAGCACACATGCTTCTGGTATTTGATATTAAAAAATTTAAGCCCATCCGCTTCCTGCAGATAGGTAAGACCTTCTGTGCATACGGTGAGGCCCAGACAGGGTAAGCTATTTCTGCTGAGGTGGGAGAAGAGCCAGCAGAAATTGGGTCTGTTACCTCGGAGGCCATGTTCAGGCCTTGTTCTCCATCCAGCAGGCCTCATTCCTCATCTCTGCCTGGGTTAGGCCATTGCTGTCCTTTTTCCTTTTCTCCTCTTGTGACACAGGATCAGAGCGGGGATATCCACAGGAACACAGATGACAGCCCCGCTGCTGTGTGGTTAGCACTTGAGGCCATGCTCAGTGGGCAGAGGAGACCTCTCCTCCTGGGAAGGCAGCATTGCAGGGGAAGACCCTGCAGGTGTTACTGTGACACCCTCCTCCCCAGTAAGCCCCACCCTGCTGTTCCTTCTCTGGGGATCCTTCAGGGGTCAGGTGTGGAGTCCTAGCCCTGCAGGCAGGTACCAGTCTCCTAGCTTAGCAGGTCAGCAGGCTTCAGAGGAAAAGAATCAGCAACATATGCAAATAGCTAATTGGTCTGGAGGGAACTGCTCTGGTGAAGGAAAATCAACAAGTTATTTGTTTTGTGGTTAAAGAGAATTTGGAGAAGATGGGGCTAGGAGTGAAGAGAGAAAGGTGGGAGGTAGAGCGAGGTAAGAGGCACAGGAAAGGAGATTGTAGGGATGAGGTGGGAATCTCCTGGTTGTGTCACCTTGCCACCCCACCCCTCCTCTCTGCTGCCTTTCCCACAGTGAGTCTCCCTCATTCCATGAGTGGGATTTTCCCCCAACCCATATCCCCATCCAAATATAGTTAAAGATACAATACCTGTCATTTGATGCAGATAGTGACTTGGAACCAGTGTCAGGAGGAAATGAAAGTTTCTTTGGGCCTGTGTGGTATCCTTGGGCTGTGCAGAAAAGCAGCAGCCTGAAGGGGATGAGGCTGGCTTGGGAGGCGGAGCACCTCCGAGCCCTTTGCTCCGCAGTGTGAGGCCTGTCCCAGATCGAGTGGTCACCCCCAGGGGAGTTTTGGCTTCTCTGTGGCTTCCTGTCCCAGAGGGCTTGGTATTTCCCATGCCTGTTGAGTCTCTGCAGGACTCTTGGGGCATTTGTGGAGCTTCGGGGGAGCCCCTAGGTGCCTGGGTACTTTGGGGACAAAACTTGAAGAGAGAGAGAAGAATGTGGAGCCTGTTCGGACACTTCCTGGGGAGGAACACTTCCTTAGGAAGATGCTGTGAAATCGGGAGCGGGAACATGGCTTTGGTAGGGAGTTCTGCCCAGTGCCAAAGTGACAGCAGTTTGAGAACGAATTTCCTCAGCACCTGCAAAGCAATCCATACTTAAACCTTAAAGCAACAGTGGGCAAACTTCTAAGATAAGTGTGAGTTTTCATCTCTCAAGTGGCATTTCCTATGGTTTCCACTGAGGGTACCCAGCTGTGTGCATTCTTCACTTCCTTTAGAGCTGGGTGAGGCACTGCGGAGGGGATCTTCTTCTACCCATGCTGCCAGTCCTAGCAGTTCCTGCCCTTCCTGGCTAGTGGGCCTACCCTGAGTGGGGAGGCAGAGTTGGGGACCTAGGATGCCTGTGTGGTCCAAATGCCTGGAAATTGGTTTACCCTTTCTCCTAATCTGCTTGGATGTATTAAGCCACAGCAGCCAGCTCTGACATCTCTGGAGCATGTGGGTTCCTGCAGCCGATGGAGCTGGTCTCAGTCAGTAGTCCCTCACCCACTTGCGCCTCTTGCTCCAGCTGGGGCTGGGTTCAGGCAGGTCTCTCCTCACATTCCTCCCCTCTTATGCGGAGCACCAGTCAGGCCCTGGGGAGACTATTAGCAGAGTTCCTATTTTCTCTGTTCCAAATTCCCCACCCTGTTCCCCTGAGCTCTGCTCTAGCTAGGTTTTCTCGGGTGGGGGTGAGCCCTGGGCTCACAGGCCCATGCCACCTGCTGGGAGCAGAGAACCTGCTTGGGAGGGGCAGGGTCTCATAGGACCTGGGAGAAGGAAAATGGTGAGGGGTAGGTCACATGTGCCAAGATGCAGCAGCCTGAACAGAAAAGGCAGAGTGCATTTGGGGACCCCGAGGAGACCAGTGTGAGTACAGCATAGGCTCCTCAGCTCATTGCTCAAGGAGGAGGGGCAAGACAGTCTGGTCTGGGCAGAGATGGGTCCTAAACCCCACTGAGGCGAGGAGGAGAGGCAGGCGTTCCTGCCTGGGCTCATGCTGGGCTGGCCGTGGAAGACTGTACCTGCAGGAAGTGTGGAGGCATTATTAATGTCAGTTTGTTCCCCTTGGACGGTAAGAAGGCCAGGAGTCAAGTGTGATAAGAGGGTAGAGATAAATTCCTTGGGTTTTATCCTTAGATAGCGCTGGCTCTGGGTGGCCTGCAGCTCCTGATAGTCTTACATGTGGCTCTTGCTGTCTGTTCTTTCTGAAATACTGGCTTCAGTCCAGTTGGGTTTTCCTTTCCTGGCGCCGGCTCCAGTTCCTGTCTGGGGTCAGAGCAGGTCTGCAGTGGGGTGGGGTGGGAGGTAGGGCCAGTCCTGGTGAGACTGATTGTGAGCCAGACCAGGAGTTTAAAGCAACCCCAGCTGGGTGTATAGCTCAGTGACTTAAGTGCCTGCCTGGCAAGCGGAAGGTCCTGAGTTCAATTCCTGGTGCTTAAATAAAGAAAGGAAGGAAGAGAGGGAAGGAACCCTGGACATGGGTCAAGGTGCTGAGCTGAACAGCAACTCTCAGGCCTACCTATTCTATTCTGGTTTTAGGGTGTCCCTGACACTCAGCCCAAAGGACCTGGGGCCACGTTGGCATTTTCAGAGTCCCTTTGCTCTAGAACTTTGGGAGGCCAGATTGTTTTGCAGGGAGGAATTGGAAGTGGGGCAGTCTTTCCAAAACTGTTGGGAATCTGATGTGATTTACATTAGTGAGGAATATTTGGACTTCTGTGTGGAAAAAGAATTAGAGAAAATCGCTTTAGTAGATCTGGAGTTTAGCATTAAGAAGCTATGACAGGTAGAAGATGATGGATAGAGGCCAGGGCGTGGTGGCACATGCTTGTAATCCCAGGACTCAGAAGGCTGAGGCAGGAGAATTGCTGCGAGTTTGAGGCCAGCCTGGACTACATAGTGAAACTGTCTCAAAAAGACCAAAGAAAAAAAAAGATGACAGAACGGATGATTGTAGATATAGAGAGAAATTGGAAGATTAGAGAGATCCAAGTGTTAACAGTCGGTTGGGCGTTATGATAGATATGCTGTGGGAAGTACCAGGGAAGAGGGTCACAGATGACTCTTGACATTTCGGAATTAGATGGATGGTGGGGTCCCTTTCTCAGAAACTGGATATACAGAAACAGGACCTGTTTTGAGGGCGTAGGTTGTGGTTGGAGTGATTGACTTGAAATACTTCAGGGCAATGTAAGATAGATTATCTAAGAGATACTATCCAGGAAGTTAGTGGGATAGGTAATGTCTGGTATCATTTGAAAAGCCAGAGGTGATTCTTAGAGGTTGAGAAAGAGTTTTAGACAGACTCCTCTACCTCCATCTGCCCAAAAATCTGTTGTCAGTTGAATAGAACCTGGTTTTTATTCTATGATGTGCTCTAGATCATGTTTCAGTTCCCTTGAGTACTTCAGCGGGTTTAGGGCACAGATAGCAAAAGGAATAGTAGCCTTCCCTGCTGAGCCTTGGTGGCTGGGGGCTGTGGCAGGAGCAGTGCTGTCCCCATGTCACCCTGGAAGGCTGTGCATAGCAGAACCTCTCTTACTAACTACATGATTGGGCAGTGTCACTGGTGGAAGGATTTTGGGGATCCCAGAACATTGGCTCCCAAGCCACTTCTGCTCTAGTGGTTTTCTGAGCATGCTTGACTTATTAAGGAAAGGGGTTTTCAGTGCAAGTCCAGGGTAGTTCTTTTGTGTCAATGACAATGACACAGTTAGGGGCTTTTTAAAGTTCTTCTAAATGAAATGGAAAACAGTCATGGGGCAGACCTTTGCATCAGTTGGTGTTTTTTAATTGCAAAGGTCAGAAATCCAACTCATGGTATCCTTTTATTAAAGGGAATGTGTGGTCGCACCTGTGAGGGGATGGCTGGCCGAGTGCAGGGGTAATGCTGCCCCCTCAGTTTCCCCAATGATAAGAGGAGGTGGGAAGTTGCTGCCCTTGGAGCAGGTCTCCATCCTCCCAGCACCTCTTCCTGGGATTCTTACAGGGGATCCCATGTTGGGGCCCATGCTTAGCCTTAGCCTAAGCCCTGGACTGGATGCCCCTTCGCTTTCCCTGGCTGGACCCAGGTGACATGGCACATTGCTGGCAATTTGGGAAGCAGTGGTTCCATAAAGGAAAATTGGCTGCTGTTTCATGACGTCATGCAGTGAGGCAGTGTCTGGTGTGCTTTGCGATAGCTCTCTGATTTGTATGTCAGAAACACCAGTGTATGCTCGTGTTTGTTGCCATTTATTAATTTACCGTGTTAGAAACTGAATGCTAGAATGTACAGTGGAATTTAGCATCAGTGACTCATTCTATTTACAGATTCGGAATTAGAGGTTGAGGAATGCACTTGAGATCTGCACGTTGAAACAAGTTCCTAGGTCAGTTGTGGTGAACTTATGGCACACACCACAGCTGGCTATTTATTATCGTTGAAAACTCTAAAAGGCTCACCATCACTGACCTGGGTAGTCTGCCTTGCAGTTTGGGGCTGTATTAGTCAGCTTTCCCTTTGCCAAGACAGAATACCCACAATTTAAAGGAGGAGAGGTTTAATTTACTCATGGTTTCAGGAGGTCCAGTACATGGTCAGCCAGCTCCAAGGCAGAACCTTATGGTAGAAAAGCCTGGTAAAGCCACTTATTTCATGGTAACCAGGAAGAAAAGGAAGGGAACAGTGCCTGAAAGGAAAGGACAAGGGACCATATATAGTGCTTAAGCTTCCAAGAGTCACTCAGATATACCTAGGAACATTAATCTGCTAAGCATTTCTTCATCCAAAGTAGTTGACAGATCAGGATTAACGGTCATAGGGCCCTTGAATATAAACCACTTCCTCACCTCAGCTGCCCACCACGAGGAGTGACTCACTCCCTGCGTTACAGGATAAAGAGCTGGCACAGGCCTTCTTTTTGTGGCCCAGTGCAGTCTTAGTGGTGGCTGGTTAGTGTTAAGAAGGGATCTGTCTGAGAAGGGAGACCCTCCCTCATGGTCAGATCCCAGTAAACACGATTTAGCATAGCTCTGCCTGGATTCTGCCCAGAGGCTGCCTCCCTGCTATTTTGGCTTATAGGTGTTCACCCTGCTCCCATGGTATTTCTTACAGGGGCTGCATCAGAGAGAAGCATTAGGGCTACTGTGTTTTCTGGACTATGTTGGGGATTTCCTTCTGACTTCTTTGGAAGAGAACACCCAGTACTATGGTATTAGTTTCAGGTCTAGAAAGACAAAACTAGCTCTCTTTGGGCCTCAGTCCCTGTCACCTCCAGCTTGTGAGACTATAGATATTTGACCCAGCTTAGCTGAGCCAGAAATGTGGGATAGTGAGATCTCAGCCATGTATCCTGGACTTCGAGCCTCAGCCTTGGCAGGAGGAAACTTCAAGTTCAGTCTTGCGTAGGCTTCTTTCCTTTGGTGAATCTCTTCACTGGGGCTTGTGATCCAGAAAGCAAAGAGTATTGCTACGAGGGGATTGGGACTATTTGAGAGTGTAGAGGGTTTTGTTTGGGATTTTGGTTATTTGAACCAGGGTCTTGCTAGGTAGTCCAGGCTGGCCTTGAACTCATGGCTATCCTCCTTCCTCAGCCTCCTGGTTATCAGGGTTGAAAGCCTATATCCCCACCCCAGCAAGTATGTGGAGTTTTATATTAACAAAATTCTGGAGGTACTGGGAGCTTTGGGGGCAGTTCTTGCCAGCTTCTTGATTCTCAGGCAGTACGCGGGCTCTTCTAGGTTTGGGATCAAATTCTCTCATTCTTCCCTTCCCCCTTGTGCATCTTTCCTCTTTCTTTTCAGATACTTGGTGACTGGCAGTCCTTCTCTTCTGCACTTTTTCCATCCCACACTGACAGGTGTGGTCTGTTTGCCCCTTCCATTGGTACCAGATGCGTTGGTACCCAGATGCCCCCTGTCTGCCTGTTTCTGCATGGACTTGTAGGTTTTTTTTGAGTGGCTATTGGTGAGACAGGGTCCTGCTTAGTATTCTAGGCTGGCCTTGAACTTACTATGTAGCCCAGACAGGCCTCAAACTTGAGGTGATCCTCCTGTGTCAGCCTCCCAAGTGCCGGCACCATCACAGCTGGTTTGGGATGCCTCAAAGTGGTCTCCTGACTTGGTTGAAACATCCTGTTTCCTTAGACTGAGCTACAAGCAGTCCCTGCTCTCTGTTGCTGAGGCTGAAACTTGATTATACTTGGTATCTAGCACTTCATAGCCTACAGTCATGTCAGCAGGGAGTCTACGGTTATCTTGCTCATTTTAAGATGGAGGACCTGCCCCAGACAGATATGATTTGCCCAAAGACATAGAACCTTCGACTAGCAGAACCACTCCTGAACTGAGGGATTCTGGCTACCTCAGCCTCGCAAGAGAAGACGAAAGACTTGAAAGCAGGCACTCAGCCCCAGCCCCGCTCCTTGAAGCCCCCAGATCACCTTGCACACACGACAAAGCCTGCTCCCTGGGGCTGTTATAATGAATCAGGATCTGTCTATCCCCCCTACACCCCTGAAGCCAGTGGCCTTGATGCATGTCATGATGGGTGACATTTTGGCAGGGAACTTAGAACTCAAGCTGGATCTAGGAGGATGAATCATCCTTGAAGATGGGTCCTGAGAACGGGGAGGATCCAGCCTGGTGTGTCACCTAGGAGGGGTTCAGGGGGAGCACCAAGGGAAGGCTCTGTTTGCACCTGCAGAGCAGCTGATGTTACCATTTTCCAGAGCTGGTGAAGTGATTACCCGCCAACCAGGGCCTTGAGTGGGTCCCAGGGCATCATTGGTTCCTCAGTGAACCAGAAGGTTGCTCAACCAGAGAGAAGTGAAAGCAAGTGTGGACTGCGTTCTCAGATTCACACCCTGGCCCTTATCACCACCTGCTGGGCTGAACCTAGTGACAGAGATAAGTGGACATATGAGGCAGGGTTGTTTCCCAAAGCTACCTGTGGGGCTGGTGTTGGAAGTTACCGGATGGCACCAGGCCAAAGTCTCTATCAGAAAGTTGTCTCGGAGGTCCCTCGTCGTCTTTGTCCTTTTACGGTCCTTCTCTGAACCTCCACTGCCAGGGGCATGATAGGGGGCAGCACTGCTCCCCTCTACTCCTCCGCTCCAAGCATGGAGGCAGACAGCTTTGGGTTTCCATCAGCATAGCTGCCACAGGCTGACCTTTCCAAAAGACATTACTAAGTATAAAGGGAGAATAATAAAAAGCTAAAGATAGGGTATAGGAAGAATAAAAACAGCCCGGCTCACAAAGTACAGGTTACTGGTTTGTTTCCAGGGCCTTCAGACCTTATGGTGCTCTGCCATTCTCGGAAGAGAGTCTCTAGGACTTGTTGCTGTTGTCATTGTTGTTTTGCTAGGGATTGAACCCAAGGCCTCATGCATATTCAACAAGCACTACTAAGCTACATCCCTAGCCCTGTTTTCAAAATTTTGAGATTGGGTCTTGCCAAGTTACCCAGCCTGGCCTCAAACTTCATGATCCTCCTGCCTCCGCCACCCATTAGGACCAGCATAACTCTCTATGCCCTTTTGCCACACTCTCTGGCCTTGTAGCTCTGACGGTGTCTCTGTCTAAGCACACCACCACGAATCCTTGCTTCCGGCCTAGTCTTCCTCTGTGTCCAGGGCTCTTTGACTCTGTGTATTTGTTGTGCCTCCTTCCACAGCCTCCCGGGGGATTGGCATCTGCGTGACTGTCTTAGTAGTGTGGTCTTATTCCCAGTAAGCCTGGTGATGTACCCACTCTTAACACAGCACCTCGGTCCAGCTTAGCCCACAAGCTGCCATACAAAAGGCTGGTTGTTCTCCAGCATCTGATTTTGGCAGGAACTGTAGAAATCTCCCCACCTGGTTCCTTCCTCCCACTGGGCCACAAGAATAGAAACTGATAAGAAGTTGGCTTGGTTGATGGAAGTTTTTTGGGTGGGCTGGGAAAAAAGATTGTTCTAGGTTTGGAGAAAAAAACCCAAACAACGCTTTGAAGTCACGTGGTCCTGATGAAGGAGGTAGGTAACAGCCTGGCCACAAAGCTGTTTCCAGCCCGCAGCACCAGCTCTGTGTCCTGCCAGGTATTGGACAGAGCCCTAGGGCAGACAGGTCTCCAGACTGAACTGCAGTCCACATGCACACATAGTGCCCTCACTGCCTGCCAGATGTACAGGTGAAGTCACAAGAAATCCAGAGAACCACTGCCTTAGGGAAATGGGGACAAGATGGATTGGCAAAGGGTGGTGAAGCCATCAGTTGCAGCCTGCTGTGCCTACCCTGGTGCTAATGTTGGAGCCCTGTAGAGAAATTTGCCCCTCTCAAAGTGGGCCTAGACTGTCTCCTTACGATGTTTCCCGGTGTCAGAGGTAATACGTTCTACCTGGGTACCACGAGTGGGCTGCGAGGACTGAAAGGTGACAGCCGGAAGCCATACCAGCCAAATGGGGGAGGCTTGGCCCCTTACTGGGTCCGATGACAGAGAACTTTGTTCTCATCTGCACCTTCAAGTGTGAGCCCAGACTAGCTGAGTGAGCAAGCTGCCCTTGACCTGTGGCCACTGGCCTGGGGGGAGGGCAGCGCTCTGAAGGAGTATGGTTTCTGGGACCCCATGTCCCAGAGGTCCTCCAGCATTCTCAGGGGCTGTAGCTTGTTCTGTGTCAGAGCCCATCCTAGCGTGCCAGCCGGACGCTCTGCCACTCCCTCTGATGTGCTGAGGGCCTGGAATCTTGCTGGGTTCTGTGTCTGCAGAGATTCAGGGACAGTGCTTGTAAGTCTCTTCTAGGGAAGCAGTTCACCCACCATCTGGCTTCCTAGCCAGTGGCTTGCTAGTGCTGGCTGTTGGGTCGGTTCTCTTCTGTTTTGCAATCCCATAGGGGATATGGGGATAAATGTTGGATTTTTAAGTCAAGCAGTTGGGTTCCAGGCCTGGGCCAGTTCCTGGCTGGAGTTTTGAGCTGTAGAGGCTGTTCTGGAGGCTTCTAGGAGGATAGCTTCTCCTTCTGACTTACGCACTAAAGGGTTTGCGTGTGCCCAAGCTTAGCCTTTCTCCATCAGCGCCTGCAGGCCTGAGCCTTTTTGCAGGCGGCCAGCCTTCCAGTGCTTGCAGGTGGCGAAAGAATAAAACACAGTCAGGCCAAAGCCCCTTGCTAAATAATTAGGTCCAGGCTTGGGAAGAGAAGACAGCACTGTGGTGGAAAACAGAGGCACCAACCTCATCCTTTCACCTAGGTGATTGAGGAATTCTTGGTGTTAATTGCCAACAGCTGGGAGCTAGGGAAAGAATGCCCTTGCCCTGTTCCGCCTCCACAGTTTTATGAAATCACCCTGACTCAGCTCCTTCCCAGGCTGGCCAGCCTAGCCCAGGACTGTTCCAGAAACCTCCTGATGTAGTGGGCCCCTTTATTATGGACTGATATCCAGCCCTGTGGGTGCATGTGTTAGAGAAGGAAAGGTTAAAGGTTATCTGGGGAACACACACCCCTGTTTTGTTGTTACTGGGGATTGAACCCAGGGCTGTATATGCTAGGCAAGTGCTGTAGTGCTAAGCTATATCCCTGGCCCTTTAAAAATTTCGTTTGGGGACAGGGTCTTGCCAAGTCACCTGGTTGGCCTTAAACTTGCAATCTTCTTGCCTTAGCCTCTGGAATAGCTGGGATTACAGGTGTGCGGCACCTCGCCTGACTTCCCTTTCTCCCACCCCTCTTCTGGAGTAAGGGGAAGGTAGGTGGGATTCTTTTAAGTCTCTTCTTGGTGGTTCCTCCCAAACCAGGCAAGAGAATGTGTATGGTTTGGGAGAAGCAGGGGTTGGAGAGGATGGGACTGAGCAGTGTTTTTGAGAAGAGCCAGGTGGGCTGCCTAGATCGAGATGAGGTTGATGGGCGTGCGGCCCTTTCCTCAGCAGAACTTGTAAGTTGAGGGTTGCCCTCATTTTTCCCTGAAGCCCTGGCTCTGCCCTCAGCATCAGTGCTCTACTAGTGAGTATTTTCCTGGGACAGACCGTGGGAGCAGGTCACCAGCTCCACTTCTTTAAAGAGGGCAAGACTTAGGGTGCCAGTCTTGGAGCTCAGCTTGCCTGTGGCACGCCTGAGGAAGGGCAGCCCTTCTGGAGAGCTGTCACAGCCAAAAAGCCTGGATGGTGGGCAGGCTGGAGGGGCTCTGGGAAGTCCTCAAACCCCAGGAACCCAAAGCCAGGTGCATTGGCATTTACCTGTAACCCCAGCTGTTTGGGAGGCTGAGGCAGGATGGTTGCAAGTTTGAGCCTAATCTGAACAACTTAGCAAAACGCTGTCTCAAAATAAAAAGTAAAGGCTTGGAATGTAGCTCAGTGGTAGAGTGCTACTTGAGGCCCTGACTTCCATCCTCTGTACTCTAAAAACAAAAGAGCAAAACAAAACCCCGTGGCACTATTGCTGGACACTAGGAAGTGGGCCTGATTGTTTTAGCATGGAGCCACAGGCTTTGGTGGGGTGGCACAGCCCAGAGGGGAGGGAGGGCCCACCTCATGCTGGGTGCCACTCCCCGGTGTGCACCAGCGCTTGTCGTGCGAGCACATCCTCCACTTTTATCTTTATCATTCAAAGCACTCTGTAGACAGTGGACAAGTGCAAAGGAAAGGATGACCCCTACGGTTCTCAGTAAACTTTCATTAAACATCTGGTATGAGCTCAGCGTGGTAGTGCATATGTGTAATCCCAGCACCGGGGAGGCTGAGGCAGGAAGATCGCAAGTTTGAGCCCAACCTGGGGAATTTAGACCATGTCTCAGGATAAAAAATAAAAAGGACTGAAGACAAAAAAAAAAGGGGGGCTGGGGATGTAGCTCAGTGTGAAGGCCCAGGCTCTCTCCCTCATAAACATACGTGTGTGTGTATGCGCACGTGTGCATGCATGCACGTGCATACACACATAAGCACCTGTCTTTAAAGGAAATCAGAGCTGGGCATGGTGGCACATACCTGTAATCCAGCACTCAGGAGGCTGAGACAGGAGAATCATTGCAAGTTTGAGACCAGTCTGGGCTACAAAGTGAGTTCAAGGCCAGCCTGAACTGCATAATGAGACCTTGTCTGAAAAAGACAAAAAAAAAAAAAAAAGGGAATCAGACTGTCAGTGCCTTAGTCTGGTCCCACTGCCCCTTGGAGGCGGCAGAGCGCAGAGCTGGGAAGTGAAGGTCCAAACCCATGGCTCTGTAGACTCCTCTCTGGCTTTCCCTGGGCCTGTATTTATTCTTCCCATTCTCCACTCCCTGCATCTCCAGAGGACTTTCGGATTCTCCCGTCTCTTCCGCCTTCCCACCCACCTTCTTCCTCTCCTCTGCCTGAGGTCCTAGTCCTGTGGAGAAATCCCGCCTGTGTCCACCCTACAATCTTGCTGACCTGTGGCTAGCGAGCCGTGGGTGTGGACAGCTAAGGGACAGGCCTCGAGGCAATGTTGGAAGCAGGCTCAGGTCAGGCCTCTGTTCCCTGGGGTCTGATGAAGCAGTGCCTGAGGAAGAGGTGACAGTGCCTGTCCTACAAGCTCTGCCTCAGGGTGGACACAGTCCCTTCTCTGCTCAGCCTAGGAGCAAAGGTCAGCGAAGGCAGAGCTGACCTGCAGACCTTTCTAGAAGCTGTGCCTGCCTCGCGTTGGCCAGGAAGGAATCTCCCTGAAGCAAGGTAGTGGTGGGCCTGTGGCAGCCGGGTCTGGCTCATGTCCTGGAAAGCCTCTCCAGGGCAAGGGGCTCGGGCCTAGGAGTGACCCAAGCTGGGCGGGGTCACCAGAACTGCGGCCCCCAAGCTGCCTAACCTAGGATGACAGCCACCAAGCTGGGAGCTTTTTGCTTCTACTCCTTACGGAACCCTTTAGAGAAGGGTGATGTTTCCATTTCAGAGATAAGGACACAGATCGGAGAGACCGAATGGTGCATGGCTGACAGGCGGTAAAGCCAGAATGTGAATTCAACTTTTTCTGGGTACTTTCTTTCTTTCAGGAGACTTTGAGGTGACATGCAGGGTTTGTCTGTTTTTGCAGTACTAGGGCTTTTGCCAAGTATCCTGCCGCCGAGCCACCTCAGCAGCCCGGTGTGTGTTTCTTACGGAAGTGACCAGAGAGTTCCGTCGTTGCAGCCCGTAGACAGAAGGCTCAGAGCCAGGTGCTTCAACTAGTGCTGCGCTTGAAGCTTCTCAGGCTTTCCCATGGCCTTGGACTTGCTAACTCTGCCTCGTACTTGAGGCTTCATGTTCTGGATGATCCAGGAGAAGTTAGAGAAATCTCTCATTTACCGACGTGAAAGGCAGAAGAGTGGGAGCAGAATTATCACTATCATCTGGATACTTACCTAATTTAGAAAAATGGTTTCAATGCTTTTTTTCCCTCAGTACCAGGGATTGAACCTCAGGCCTTCACACTGAGCCACTTTTACAAGCCTTTGTCTCTCTCTCCCTTTCTCTCTTTCTTTTTTTTGAGATAGGGTCTTGCTAAGTCACTAATTTGCTTAGGCTGGTCTTGAACTTGCAGTCCACCTGCCTTAGATCCTCAGTGCTAGGATTAGAGGCCTGTGCCACTACCATAGGCTCAAAGCATTTTTCTATAACCAGTACTCTGATTCTTTTTTTTCTCAATACTGGGATTGAACCTAGGGCCTTTGTACTTTGCTATATCTCTAGCCATTTTTTTAAAGTTTTATTTAAAATTTTTAATTAATTAATTAATTAATTTTGAGGCAGAGTCTTGCTGTGTAGTTCAGGCTGGCCTTGACCTCACTGTGTAGCCCAGGCTGGCCTTGAACTTGAGGCAATCCTCCTGCATCATCCTCCTTAGTGCTAGGATGACAGACATCCACTACCATGCCTGTTTTATTTTTTATTTTGAGGTAGGCTCTTACTAAGGTGCCCATGCTGGGCATAAAGGTATGATCCTCCTGCCTCCTCCTCCCAGGGAGCTAGGATTACAGGTACATTTCTGTATCTCTTCCAATTCTTACAACCCTGAGGTTGTTTATAGAGATGACACTCAGTCTGGTGACATTTAATGATGCCTGCCACACGTATGACAGTGCGGGGTCCTATAGTGGTGTAGCAGTGACGAGTTAAATAACCTGGTCTCTGTGCCTTACAGTGAATAGGTTACATGAGGGAGGTAGAGACATACAAGTTTTCTGGTGTCAGTTAAGGATCTTACTAAATGTGGGCCAGAGTTTTCTTGTGATCCAAATTAGTTCCTCAGGCCTGGAGGGTAGGGCATGTTGAGAGCTGAGCCTTGGGGGGCGAGCCTCATCTGGGGATCTCCAAATGCTATTTTTGGTGAGGGATCTGACCTCGGACCCAAAAAAAAGGACACCCTATTTCATATGCTTTTTTTTTTTTAAAGAATTTTTTTGTTTTTTAGACAGGGTCTCACTATATAGCTGGCCTTGAACTTTGTTCTGTAGCCCAGGTTGGCCTTAAACTCATGAAGATCCTTCTGCCTCAGCCTCCCAAGTGCTGAGATCACAGCGTGTACCACCATGCCAGGCTACTTTTTTTTTTTTTTCTTAATAATAGAAGGGATCAAACTCAGGGGGCACTGAGTACATCCCAAGCCCTTTTCATTTTTTATTTTAAGTTGTCCAGGCTGTAACTGAGCTTGCGATTCTGTGTGAACCTGCTGAATGGCTAGGATTGCAGGTGTGCACCTCTGTGTCGGGCCTCATGTGCTTTGGAGTGCTGGACGAGGATGAGCTAAGTGTGAAGAGCCGTGCAGACATGCCAAGAAGCAGCTGGGAGTGCAGGTTTAGAGCCCAGGGTGGGACAGCGAGCATTAGATTTGGAAGGGGATGGTGCACAGTATAGCTGCAAAGAAGCAAAACAGACCAAAGGCAGAACCTTTGGGACACATCAGCAACTGCAGGAAACAGGTGGAATGGTAAGGCTCCGAGAGTCAGGAAAAGAGACTGGAAGTCAAAGTGCGGGTCAGCAGTGACAGAGAGGTGATCAAGCATAGGGGGAAGGGTTGCCTTTTTGCTGTTGTTCTTTTGTTTCCTCAGGTACTGGTGCAGCCAACCCAAGGGGCACAGCTATAAAGACTTGAGAGGCAGAGGTAGGCTAGTTGCTTGAACCCAGGAGTTGAAGGCCAGCCTGAGCAACACGAAAGAGCCCATATTAAAAAAAGAAAACTGTCTGGCATTTTTCCCCTTTCTCTAAATTGCCCACTTTGGGCTTAAACTCATAATCCTCCTGTCTCAGCCTCCCATATTATGGAGATTAAAGTGTATGCCACCAGGCCCACTGAAATTTAAAAATGGTGTGCTAGTTGGTCGTGGTGACATGTGCTTATGATCCCCGCACTCTGGGAGGCTGAGGCAGGAAAAAGGGGTTCAATCCCAGCCTGGGCAACATAGTGACTAAATGAGACTCAGTCTCAGAGTGACAAATGGGCTGACGTTGTAACTAAGTGCAGAGGCCCTGGATTCAGTCCCTAATACTGCATAAATAAGTAAGTAAATCAAGCCAGCGGGTGATTTGCTGCTTGGTGACAGCCTTGAATCTGGCTCTGGAATCCACTGATCATCTGAGTCATACTGAAGTGTCAGGCTGGGCCTCCTGCAGGCTGACTAGGATTTGAGGAGAGCCAGGTGGGTCTCTCACCAGAGGTGTTTTGTGGCCAGTACGCGTATTTCACTAGCCTGAGGAGACAAATGCCGAGAGTTACAGAAGGTGCCCTTGTCTGTGGCGGCCTGCTCAGCACACATCTGAAAGCCCCCGCTGTCGTGGCTGCCTACTCTGCTCAGACCCCACCGGGGCCTGGAAGGAAGGTGGAAGTGGAATGCGTTAATTGGGACTTCTTATCGTCACACCCCGGGGTGTCTCCGGCTGCTTCCTTCAGTGTGCTGGCTGCAGTTCTGTCACTCTTGTTAGCGATGGTTTGATATTCCTTCCCCAGAGACAGGTATTGGCAGGGATCCCCACTTCCCTGGTGTGAATAGTTTAACCCAACCCATCCCATCAAGATAGCACTGTACAGTTATGCTCTAAACACACAGCAGTTGAATATAAAAAGATAAAATTCTAAAAACAGTCCCACTCTCCCTCTCTTCCCAACCCCTACCACCCATGCAGCGGATAAACATCCCCAGGAGAATTGGAACAGGAACTCAAAGGAGAAAGCTGGGCCAAAGCTGCAGGCCTGCTGGCCTCTGAGTCCAGAGGCAGAGATTAGGGTAACAAAGCTAAAATGCACCGCACGAGGCGTGGAGTAAAAGTGCTGCTAGAGACCAGGGGCTGGGGAAGTCGGCAGAGAAAGTTGCTGCTGACCACCCCTCAGGCTGTGGCTTATTTTAATGCTTCTGAGAGACTTCAGGGAATAGCTGAGGCCTAGGCTCAGCTGATGCTACTAGATTTGGTTCTAGACTTTGGATCCACAGGGACCCCAGGAAGCAAATGTGAAAACCCCTAGACGGGGAGGGAAAGAGTAAAACATAAAACATAAGTTAAGATTAAGCATATATACAGGTTCTAAAACACAGGAGGGAAAGCATGAAGAAGAAGAAACAAAATGAAAGAATTTACCCTAGAACAAGCAAAAATAACAGACTAATTGGCAAATGTCTTCAGTATAAATAGGTTTCAGATCTTCAGAGAGATAAAATAGTCAGTCTATTAAAGAAAGAAAAGAAATTGGGAAAGAAAAAACCATATGAATATGGAAATGTATTGTATTAATAATTCTAGGAAAGATCAGGAGCGGTGGTGAGTGCTGTAGCTCCAGCTACTTGGAGACGGAGGTAAGAGAATTCAGAGTTTAAGGTCAGCTTGGGCTACATATGTACCACAGCAAGACCCTGTCTCAAAAAATGTATATATATATAGAAATGAAAAATAGCATCATTAGAATTGGAAACAGTAGATGACTCCAGCCTGGACAAGAGATCATGGAGTTGGGAGGTAGCACTGAGGAATTCACCTAGGACGTGGCACACACGGTGGACAGATGGAGTGCTTTAGCGTGTCTGATAGGAATCCCAGATATGCACAAAGGAAATGAAAAATAATATTTGAAGGAAGAATGGCTAAGAAGTCTGGATTTGAAGCCGGGCTTGGTGGCACATGCCTATAATCACAGCACTCCGGAGGCTGAGGCAGAAGGATCACTATGAGTTTGAGGCCAGCCAGGGCTACAAATTTAGCTCAAGGCCAGCCTGAACTGCATAGCGAGACCCTGTCTCAATAATAATAATAATAATAATAATAATAATAATAATAATAGTCTGAAGCCTTGCTGGGCGTGGTGGCGCACGCCTGTAATCCCAGTGCTTGGGAGGCTGAGGCTGATCTCTGTGAGTTCGAGGCCAGCCTGGACTGCATAGACAGTTAAGAGCCTGCCTGAACTACAAAGTAAGACCCTGTCTCAAAAAACGAATAGACAAAACCAAACAAAAGCTAGATTTGAAGAAACAACATGAAAATCAAACAGAATATCTCACTAGTCATAATATAGTGAAACTGTAAAGAGAATATTAACCCCTTGCAGAGGGTGGGGAGGAGCTCAGTGGAACAGTGCTTGGCTAGTACATGGGAGGCTCCAAGTTTAAACCCCAGTGCTGCAAACTAACAATTCTACTAAAGGATAAAAGAATTCAGAGGATTGGCAATTAGTCTTTCAGACTATCTCTAATCAACATTAGATGCCAGAAGATGTGGGAGGCAGGTCTTAGGGCTGGCGTGGTGGCACATGGCTGTGATCCCACACTTGGGAGGCTGAAGCAGAAAGAGTGTCATCAGTTCAAGGCCAGCCTGGGCTACATAGGGAGACCCTGTATCTAAAAGAGAAACAAAACAGCAAAAACAGGCAGGTCCTAGGGAAGATACTTACCAACCTAGAATTCTATATCCGGCCAGCACTCAATAAGGTGAAATAAGTGCTTCTGGACGTCCTAAGATGTGTTATCCCGAGAAACCCTTGCCGAAAGGACCGTCCTTCGGTAAGGAAAGGGTAAACCCAGGGAGAAAGGAGCAGGTCACCAGGGCCAACAGTGATTCAGAAATTGACGCACTGAGCTGAGTGGTGATATATCCCCTACTTCCAACTCCTTGGGAGGCTGAGGCAGGAGGATTGCTTGAGCCCAGGAGTTTGAGACCAGCCTGGACACCATAGCAAGACCCCTCCCCCTTTCTCTCTGTTCTTTTCTGTATATGTCTGTGTTACCAGGGCTTGAACCCAAGGCCTTGCACTTAGCACATTAGCATGTAATAGATGGTTTACTACTGAGCAGCACCCTCACCTCTCGTATATATTGGTTTGGTTTTTGTGACAGGGTCTCACTGTACAGCCCAGGCTGGCCTTGAATTCACAGGGATCCCCCTGCTTCCTGGTGCTGGGATTATGGGTATGCTCCACCACACCCAGTTTAAATTTTATTTTGAGAGAGGGACTCACTAAATTGCCCAAGCTGGCAATAGTCCTGCCTCATCCTCCTGAGTGTCTGGGGTTGCAGCCATGCACTGGCACACTCAGAGTTTCTGCTGAGAGACAGAGGGGCAGGGAGAGAGACGGGGTCAAGAAGAGGGGAAGGAAGAGGAAAAGAAACCAACACATCACGTTGGTAAATTTACTGACAGTACATCAGGGTACTTTCAGTTAGAAGTAATAGAATAATACAGTGACTTAAACTATAAAAAGCCATTGAGTCTGTGGGTGTTCCTCAGTGGTAGGGAGCCTGCTGGGTATGGATGGATAAAGCCTTGGATTCAATCCCCAGGCCCATCCTCACCCCCCCCAATTAGATTAGCTGAGAACTGAGAAGTGTGGAGGTAGGGAGTCCCGGGGTTGGGGCAGTGGTGCAGTATCAACGTGAAGGACCCTGGGTCTCTCTGTCCCTGTCCCTGTCTCTCTCTCTCTGCCATTTATGGGTATAAGAGGTCTTCCCGTATGGTTGCAAGATGGCTGCTATAGCTCTAGACATTGCATCACCACCCTTTAACATCTCCAGCAGGAAGACAGGGCGGTGCCAAGAGTAAGGGCGCTTTCTCTTCGTGTGCCTTTCTTTAGATGTGTGGATTTTTCCAAAACAGCCCTAGCAGACAGCTTCTTAGGTCTCCTTGTCCTAAGTAGCTCTGTCTTTAGGCCAGTTCCTGCTGAAAAAGGAACAAGCTGGCTGTGATGGGCTTTGACCAGTCTTGCCTCATCTTCTGGGACTGGATCTTCAGCTGCCTGAACAAGTCAGGAATCTTGGCAGGAAAGGAAGGGTGAGTGGCTTGTGGGCAACCAACAGCGTCAGCAACAGATGGCAGGACGTGCAGCAAAAACCCAGGCTTGATTGGGCTTTCAGTGTATAAAAGGAGAACTAGAACTGTTAGCTACATCATCAAGGAAGAATAAACTAGAGGATTTCATTGTTAAATCACACCAAATTTCTGCCTTGTTGAGGAGAATGACACTATTGGAAAATTAGACTTCATGGGGAAAATGTATGTATGCTAAAAATTGATGGTAATCACTAAAAGAAGAATATGGGACGAGAAGATTGCAAGCTCCAGGCCAGCCTGGACCCGTCTCAAAAAGTATAACAAACAATAAATGAATGAATGCGTAGGTAAGAGAAATAAATTTTTCTTTCTCTCTTTTTTTTTTTGGTACCGCCAATTGGACTCAGGACCTCGCACTTGCCAGGAAGGTGCTGTGCCGCTGAGCTATATCCCCGGCCAGAGAAATAACTTTTCCCCAGTACTAGAGGTTGAAGTCATGGGCTTCACACTGAGCTATGTTCTCAGCCTGTTTGTTTAGGTTTTTGGTTTGTTTAGGCTTTTTGAAGCAGGGTCTCACTATGTATCCCAGGCTGGTTTTGAACTCAGTATATAGCCAGTCTGGCCTTGAACTCTCAGCAGTTCTCCTGCCTCAGCCTCCAAGTGCTGGGGTTACAGGTGTGTACCACCATGCCCCATACCCTTTTTATTCTTTTATTTTGAGACAAGGTCTTGCTAAGTTGCTAAATTGCCCAGGCTGGGTTAGAAGATGTGATCTGCCTGCCTCTGCCTCCTAAATGCTGGGATGACAGGTGTGCACCACCAGGCCCAGCGTTTCTAAACCAGGAGGAAAACAAGTAGTGTGGGTGGCCATAATGTATCAATCCACTAAAAGGAAAAGAAAAAAGGGGCTAGGGATATAGCTCAGTGGCACAAGTGCCTTCCTGGCATGCGCAAGGTCCTGAGTTTGATTCTCAGTGCCAAAAAAAAAAAGTGGTATTTGTCAAAATGGAAGCAATTTTTAAAAAAAGAAAAAAATACAGAAAATGCATATGATAGCAAATGCAAATATGTAGTTGTAATTTATTATGCTGGTGTATTTTTTAAAACCACCAGCACACCTGTAATCCCAGCACTCATGAGGCTGAGGCAGGAAGATCACTGTGAGTTCAAGGCCAACCTGGGCTACAAAGTGAGCTCAAGGCCAGCCTGAATTGCATAGTAAGACCCTGTCTCAAAAGGACAAAAACAGCAACAACAACAAAAACCCCTCAAACTACCAGACCATCAGATTAGATAAAAAGTAAATAGGAAGTGGCCTGGCTCCTGGGGAGCAGAAAACAGACTCAGCAGGGGCCACATTACCCTTTACTTCTTCCCTCCCCTCCCTTTCCCTCCTCTCCCCTTCCCCTTCCATTCCCTTCTCCTTTTCTTTCTTTCTTTCTTTCTTTCTTTCTTTCTTTCTTTCTTTCTTTCTTTCTTTCTCTCTTTTCTTTTCTTTTCTTTTCTTTTCTTTCTGCCTGCTTTTCTCTCTTTCTTTCATTCTGTAACACAGGACCTTCCTTTGTAGGCCTTGAACTCACTATGTAGTCTAGGTGGCCTCAAACTCACAGCAATCTTCCTGCCTCAGCCTCCTGAGTGCTGGGATTACAGATCTGCACCACCACGTGGGAGTTTCACTATATTTCTAACTACTCTATTCCTTGCCCCATTTTTCTCCTCTCCAATCCTTTCTGTCTGGCCTGTCTGCCTAGCTGTTGAGATAACTTTGTTCTTTAAGACTCTAGAATCTCAACTTTACTTCCTGCCTTAGTATAGACGTAAGTTAGTAAGTTAGTGCACCTGCCCCCCCATCAAACTAGGGTTCTGTCCTGAGGGAGCAGGGCAGAGACTCAGCAGGTAGTGATCTACAGGGGCTTTTTACCCTAGCTCTTCCCTCTTAGTCCCCCTTCCTCTCCCTCAGGGCCAAGTTCCCCATTAGAGGCTCCCGCCCAGGGCCTGGCCTGCTAGGCAGGCCTAGAGGATGGGTGTTCAGGATGCAGCACTGGAAAGACTGATGGTTTATTTCTTCACTGGAGGTTGGCCAGGATCCCTGTTTTTGGTTTGAAGCGATGCCTTAGCTCTTTTTCTGACTTCCTGCCTGTGAGCTCTGGGCAGCATCTGAGGTACCACAGTTCATACTGGACATCAAGTCAAGGCTAGGTGTCCAGCCAGAAGTCAGAGACTGCCCGGAGGCTGTACTAGGGCAGAGGGAATCGCCTGAGTCACTTGGTGAGCTGGGAGGGGTCTGTGCCAGGGGCCTCGGCCAGGATGTTGCAATGTGATGACTTCAGCTAACCAAGCACACAGAGGTGAGGCAACCACTTCTCACACACATCAGGGACACGACATGCCAAATTTGAGCTGGGTGAAAGGGACGGGCATTCTGTCTCTCACTCAAGGTAGTGTCCAGCCAGCCATGGTGGGACACACGTGTAATCCTGATGTAGGAAAAATAAAACTCCTGACCTGCTGGGTTCATGCCCTTACAGTGAGGAATGAAGTCAAGAACCAAAGGAGGAAGTTAGGAGGATTTTATTGGAAATAAGGAGAAGAACAGCTCCTGGTTTTCAAGGAGGAGTCCTAAATGAGTGGCCACGGAGGCCCTTTGTCAGGGCTATTGTATACAGCAAAGCCACAACGCGGGTACAATGTGGGTCAGATAACCATCAACCTATAGGATTATAAGTATAGCCACTTTGGTAACATTCATGCAGTAGGAAATGAGTCATGTAGCAAGGGAGCAGGAGAAAACGAAGGCATTTCTGGGAAGGCGTGGGTAATGCTGTCCTTTTTTTTTGGTGTTGGAATTGAACTCATGACCTCACGCTTGCCAGTCAGGCCCGGTACCACTGAGCTATATCACCGGCCCGTGGGTCATGCTGTTCTGGTTACCCACTTGGATGGCTAGCTGGACTTACTGGCCCAGCTGGTGCTAATTACAGTATAATCTCAAGTTGTTCTTTATCCCTTAGGGATGAGGGCCTGGTCTTCTTCAGATACTGCTCCAGCCAGCCACAACGCTGATGTCTTTCTTGTTTTTTCTTTTTTTTTGTACCGGGAATTGAACTCAGGACCTTGCGCTTGCCAGGCAGGTGCTTGTGCCACTGAGCTACATTCCCAGCTTTCTTTCTTGTTTTTTTGCAGCCTTCCTTGAGGGCCCAGTCTCTCCGACTCTATGCTACTTCTAATTCAGCTGTCTGTAATAATCTTAGCCCAGAAGGAGGCTGAGGCAGGAGCATTACAAGTTTGAATCTCCCCTGGGGAATTTAGCAAGACCCTGTCTCAGAAACCAAGAAGAGCTGAGAAGTAGCTCAGTGGTACAGTGCCCCGCTTTCCGTCCTCAGCACTGCCCAGTAAATGATGATGATGACGATGACAGATTTCCCGGAGCGCCTGTGCCAGGGAAGGCAGTCACCTCTTCCAGGAAGCAGGGAGTTTGCTAGGGTGCTGGGGGGGCAGGGGTCTGGGAACACAGAGGCTGTGGGTGGCTGGGGGAAAGCCTGTTCGGAAAGCACTGCTCTTGGAGTCTTCTCTTCCGCCTGGCTGACCTTGTTCAGCTGGCCTGGGGCTCCTGAGAATACTCAATGAGAGGCTATCCCCGGAAACGCCCGCAGACTCAGAAAGCTTCGAGCCCTCTGCGTAATAGTCTGTGGTTTGCTGCCTTTGGAGTGAAACTCGAGATGTTCTCCAGGCTGCGTGTGAGCGCTGGAAGGAGGCCCTGCATCACTCAGTCTAGGGCTCGGCTTTGTCCCCTCTCTCCAGCACTCCCAACAAACAGCCCCCACCCCGCTCCTGAAGGCCTTGCGCTGGCGCTTCTTTTCTCAGCTCGCCTAGAAGGTTGTGTTCAGCTGTGCTCATCCGAGGCTGTGTTCTGTGCCTCACTAGGTTAGCTCGATGGCCGGTCTCCTGCTCCTGGGGTCTGATGGAGAATGGCTCTGGAGCTACACAGCCTCCCAGCGGTCTCTGCTGTGCTGTGTTCCCCAGTCCCCTGCTCCCGTTTCTCCTGCCTTTACCGGAGGGCTCCTGAGGGCCTCTTTGACCTTCCGTACTTTCTCTGTTCCTCGGGAACCACTCAAGCATGAGTCCCCCATTGGTTGGAAGGCTGGGGAGGGGTGACAGCCCCCCCACTGCCGGCTCTGTCCTGGCTGCCTCTTCCTACTTCGGCCTCAGCACTCAAGACTGACCTGCTTTGGACAGGATGGCTATTGTTAGCATGCTCTTTCAAACTTGTCACATTTGTGACCTCAGACCTCTTAGAAGACCATGCCAGACTGGGTGTGATGGTGCACATGTGTAATCCCAGTACTCAAGAGGCTGAGGCTGGAGGATTGCCACAAGTTTGAGGATGGCCTGGGCCACATAGTGAGACCCTGTCTCAGAACAAAACAAAAACATAAACAAAAAACCCTTAGCTTTGGGCTGAGAGTGTAGCTCAGTAGTACAATGCTTACCTTGAATCCTTGGTTTGATCCTCATTATTGTGAAAAAAAAAAAAGATAAAGAAAAATATGCAGATGAAATACGGAAGAGATTTTCTTTTGGGGTCAGGGTCCATTACTGTGTCACCCAGGCTGACCTTAAACTCCTGGGCTCAAGTGACCCATCCTGCCTCAGCTCCCACACAGCTGGGACTACAGGTGTATATATACCACCACGGCTGGCTTGGAAGGAATGACTATATACATATATAGACCAGCAGGACATGGTGCGCACCTGTAGCACTCAGGAGGCTAAGGAAGGAGGGTCACAAATTTTAAAGCCAGCCTGGGCAGCTTAGCAACTTCCTGTCACAAGGGATATGAGGCCCCTGGGTTCAATCCCTACACACACACACACACACACACACACACACACACACACACACACGACCGTAGCATTGCCCCTGGCTCCTAGGTAACCCTTCCCCAGGTGGGTTCTTCCTCCCATCCACTCTCGCGGTTCCTGACATCAGGAGCTTGTCCTTTGTGAATTACTTCCCACCAGCACACGCACACTGTGCAGTAGCTCCCGACATAACCCTCACACCACTGTGCCCCTTTCTAACATTCTTGCCCCCCTTTTCAATGCTGGAAATTGAACTGAGCTACATCCCCAGACATTTTAGTTATTTTTGTTTTTTATTTTGGAGATAGACTTGCTAAGTTGCCCAGGCTGAGTTCAGACTTGTGATCTCTTGGCTCTGCCTCCCTTGGCTGAAATTACAGGCATGCACCACTGCCCCTAGCTCCTTCCGTTTTTTTTAATAGTACTTTTTATTAGGATATAATTCACATACTATACATTTCACCCATTTGAAGTATATAAGCCATTGGGGTTTATCTATTTTATTTATTTATTTACTTATTTACTTATTTTTGGTGTTTTGAGACAGGGTCTCACTATGCAGTTGAGGCTGGCCTGGAACTCACAACGATCCTCCTGCCTCAGCCTCCCCGAATGCTGGGATTAGAGGTGTGCACCACCACGCCCATGCCTGTCTGTCTGTTTGTTTTAGTACTAGGGATTGAACCCAGGGAACACTGAGCTATATCCCCGGCCCTTTTTATTTTTTATTTTAAGACAGGGTCTTGCTAAATTACCCAGGCTGGGCTTAAAACTTCCATCCTGCTGCCTTAGCCTCTTGAGTAGCTAGGATCACAGCAGTGTATCACTAAGCCCTGGTAACTCAGTGGTTTGTAATCTGTTCACATGGTTGTGCAAATGTCACCACAAACAAGTTCATTTCATCACCCTGAAAGGAAGCCACCCCAGCAGCAGTCATTCCCTGTTCTTCCTCAACCCCAGCCCCTGGCAACCAGCAATCTGCTTTGTATCTCTATAGATCTGCCTATTCTGGAGCTTTGCTGTTGTTTTGAGTGAGGCAGGGTCTCACTATGTTGCCCAGGCTGGCCTTGAACTCACAGTGATCCTCCTGCCTCAGCCTCCAGAGTGCTGGCATGACAGACATGTGCCACTAGGGATATAGCTCAGTGGCACAAGCACCTGCCTGGCAAGCACAAGGTCTTGAGTTCAGTCCCCGGTACTGCAAAAAAGACATGTGCCATCACAATCAGCCTTTTTTTTTCCTCTCCGAGAAAGATGTTTTGCTGTGTATTCCAAGCTGACATTGTTCCCACTAACCCAGGCCGGCCTTACATGCACGGTGACACTCTACCCTCCTGCCTCAGCCTCCAGGGCTGGGATGACTGGCATGCTCCACTATGCCTGGCTATTCTGGACATTTCATATAAGTCATCCAGTATGGGGCCTTTTCACACTGGTTTCTTTCACTTACCACAGCGTTTTCAAGGTTTAAGATGTATCAGAACTCTATTCCTTTTTATTTTGTATGGCTGAATAATATTCTGTTGCATAGCTATATTACATTCTGTTTACTAATTTGTCAGTTGATGGAACTTTGCACTGTTTCCACTCTAGAGGTATTGTGAATAATGCTGGTATAAATCATTTTTGTATATGTGTGTGTGTGTGTGTGTGTGTGTGTGTGTGTGTGATACTGGTGATATACAACGTGATACAACCAAGGGGCACTCTTATCTCTGAACCACATTCCTTGCTTTTTAAATTTTGAGGCAGGATCTTGCGAAGTTACCTAGGCTCACCTTGGATTTGTGACTGTCCTGCTTCAGCCTTTCGTGTAGCTGGTATTACAGATGATATCACTGTGCCCAGCATGTACAAGTCTTCATGTGGATGTATGCTTTTATTTCTTGTGGGTATGTATCTAGGAGTGGAATTACTGAGTCATAAGATAATTCTTTTTTGTTTTGTTAGTCATAAGATAATTCTGTGTTTAACCTTTTGAGGAGCTGCCAGACTATTTCAATATTGCCACCAGCAGGGTATGATGGTGACAGTTTCTTATTCATTGTAGCCATCTGGTAGATGGGAAGTAGTATTTTGATTATGTGTGTTTTTCTGGTTTTGGGGATTGAATTCAGGGCCTCTGCACAGAGCTACATCTGCAGTTGTTTCCCCAACCCTTTTATCTTGTATTTTGAGGCAGGGTTTCACCGAGTCATCCAGACTGGGCTTAAACGTCCCCTTTTCCTGCCTCGGCTTCCCAGAGTGTTTCGGAGGCAGAAGCCAGTCACCGTGGCCCAGTTGTCTGCAGTTTCGACTTGCACTTCCCTGAGGAAAGGCGTGTCCCTTCCTGTGCGTGTTGGCATCGGGGCCCTGTGATGGCTGCACTGGGCCACACCCACAGCCTGGGCACCCTTCTCTCCTCTCCGTCACCCCCTCCCTGAAGCATTTCTTTGGTTCTATACTAGAGCCCCAGTGACCCTCGGATGTGTCCCGCTGCCTCTGCCCACATCCAGGACCAGGAGTTTAAGGTGTGCATCCAGCTGCCTGTTGTTGCTTGCACATGGGAGTCTAAAAGGCATCCTGAACTTAACCTGTCCCAAACAGAAGTCTTATTTTTCCCACCCAAACCCATACATTTCCTGTCTTTTCTGTATCAGCAAATGGTATACACATCTGCCAGCGTGCTCAGGCCGCAGCCACAATGCCGCTCCGATTCCTGTCTCTCACCTGTCACCTGCCTTCCCCACCTCCACCGCACAGCACTGCCAGCATGCCTGGGTGGTCCCCTGCTCAGCCAGCATAGTAAAATGTGTTTGAAGGCCAAGGAGTGGCACATTCCTGTAGTCCCAGCTACTTGGGAGACTGACCCAGGAGGACTTGACCCAGGAGGACTGCAAGTTTGAGGCCAGTCTGGGCTACAAAGTAAGATGTTGTGTCAACATAACAAACAAACAAACAAACATGTTTCAACAACAACAAAAATGTTTTCTAAGAAGCCGAAGGCTCAGTGGAAAGGCTTGTGCGTAGCATATATGGGGCCCTCAGTCTGGTACCCAACGCACCTTCCCCCAGCTTCAGGTTTTATTTCTTTTTTCTTTTCCTTCACTCTGTAGCCCAGGCTGGCCTTGAACCTATGGCAATCCTCCTGCCTCAGCCTCCCCAGTGCTGGAATTATATGCATGTACCTGTAATGTACCTAAAAATACTCATGCCTGAGTATTTTTTTATTTGGAGACAGGATCTTGGGTCTTGCTTAGCTGCTCAAGGTGGGCTTGAATTTGCCGTCATCCTGCCTCAGCCTCCCAGAGTATGGGGATTATAGGCACACCTAGTTCATATGTGTACTCTTTAGAGAGTGAACATAAAAATTACCCTTGAATCTCCCACCAGGATTAAAGGCATTGTATTACCCAGTGCACCCGAAGTCTCTGTGGGCCACTGCTTGATTTTATTTACCTTGCTCCTCCTTTCTGAGAAAGCTCCCGAATTCCAAGTAGCTCCCTGGATTTCCCCTATTGCTTTTTTATCTATACATACAGCATAAACAATGTCTTCCTTATCCTGGAGTATTTGTAAACTTCTCACAGATTCATGCTGTGGGCAATCACCCATGATCCCATCTTTCTGCTCCACATATTTTTTGTCATATTGGACTCTGCTGATGTCTGAAACTGGAGTTCAGTCATTTTTTGGCACATGTCTTAAATGTACCACAATTTAGCCACTCTGTTGTGATGGGCACTGGGGTCTTTTGCAGTTGTCAAGTATTACACAGTGCGATTGCGGACATTCTTACACATATCCCCTGCTGCACATGTGCACCTGGTAGTAGAAAGACAGAGAAATACACACCCACGAGAACGCCTGCAATTAAGAGATTGAACACGTCAAGGTTGTGGAACAAAGGAAACTCTCCTACACCACTGGTGGGAATGTCAAACTCGACAACCGCTTTGGCAAGTCATCTGATCGTTGCTAGTAAAGTTAAACATAGACCTGGGACCCCAACAGTTCCACTCCCAGGTGTTTACCTGACACAGAAGAGAGAGTGTGTGTCCACAAAAAAGATTGGTGCAGGGAACGCGTGGCAGTTTTAGTAATAATAACCCAGAACTAGGAACAGCTCAGTGTTCAGACATGGAAAAGAACCAATCGTTGGTGCAGCAATGTGAATGCGGCTCCAGAACTGACTCATGGTGAGAACAGTGCACGTGTTCACGGGCAGCGCGGGAGCAGGGAGAGCTCGGCTCTGGTGCCACAGCTCACAAAGGTAGAGATGCAGCTACAGCACGGAGCAGAGGGAATTCTGGGATGGGGGAAGAGTCCTGTGTTCTAAAGTGGGTGGTCACAGCAATGAGCACACAGGTAAAAGGTGTCAGACTTTGTATTGAAAGATCTCTGCATTTTATGGTATATGAATTAAACTACAAAAAAGAGGGTGCTTTAATACCAGCTACTTGGGGAGCTTGGGAATACAAGGGTGAGGCCAGCCTAGGCCATTTGTTTATTTATGATTTTTAATTTTTATTTTATAAGGCAGGGTCTTGCTATGGATTTCAGGCTGGCCTTGAACTTGCAGTGATCCTCCTGCCTCAGCTTCCTGAGTGCTGGGATTATAAGCATGTGCAGTCCTGGGCCATTGAGCAAGATCCTGTCTGACAATGAAAAATTAAAAAGACTGGAGATGTAGCTCAGAGGTAGAGTGCCCCTGGGCTTAGGCCCTAGTACCACAAAAGAGGATGGGTCATCCTGAGTGGGGGACAAGAGTCACCTGAGTGAGTTCTGGGGAGAAATGAAAGGGTACATTTAATCCTGTTGTTGGGTTTGGCTTAAACTTTAACTGCTTAGCAGGACAAGAAGACAGAACCCACCTTTGGGTGAGAAACCATTCCTTCCCACCCAGCCCAACCTGAGGGGAGACAGTTTCTGGGGACATGTGCCAAGAACCTGGGAAGTCATGAAATAAACCCAGGGCTGAGGGAACTTTGTGGTCTTCTATTCTGTTAAGACACCATATTTTCTGTGAGGAAGATGTTTCTGTTTTGTTTTGTTTTTGTGGTGCTGGGGATTGAACCCAGGGCTTTGCGCATGTAAGGTGAGAGCTCAGCCACTGGGCCACATCCCCAGCCCAAGAAGGTGCTTTCTAATTTGTCTTAAAATCTCACACATACACGCACACGCGCGCACACACACACACACACACACACACACAGAATGGGAACACTCATGGGTGGCACTGGAAACTGGTATAATGCTTTGGAAGATAACTTGACATTACTTAAAATGGACATGAATATATCCCCATAGGTGAGTGAGAGAGAAAGAGAGAGTGTGTGTGTGTGTGTGTGTGTGTGTGTCTGTGTGTGTGTTGTTCAGGATTGAACCCAAGGCCTTTGCATTGAGCTACTTAGTTCCCCAGATTGGGTTCAAATTTGCAATCTCCTACCTCAGCCTCCCAGAGTACTGGGATTATAAGTATGTACCACCACACCCAGCTCCTCAATGTTCTGTTTTCTATTTGAGATAGGGTCTCACTATGCAGTTCAGGCTGGCCTTGAGCTCACTTTGTAGCCCAGGCTGGCCTTGAACTCACAGCAATCCTCCTGCCTCAGCCCCCTGAGTGCTGGGATTATAAGCCTGTGCCACCATGCCCAGCCCTCACTGTTCTTAATCCTCTACATTCTTTCCAAAGTCTTGGCCCTGTGAATATTTTAAGCAGTTTACTCCAAAGATCCATTTTAAAGTCGAAATCAGGTCATGACACATTCCTTCTCTTTTTTTTTTTTTTTTTTCCGGTACTGGGGATCAAACTCAGGACCCTGCGCTTGCTAGGCAAGTGCTTATTCCACTGAGCTATATCCCCAGCCCTGACACATTCCTTCTCAGAACCTGCCCATCAGATTTGTAATAAATCCTGATCAAGCCTCCTGGCTTCCTCGCACAAACTGCCTTAACACTGTGCTTGCTCACTCTCTCACTCTTTCTTTTCCTTTCCTTTTCTGCTTTGGAGTCTGGGGATGGAACCCAGGGCCTGTTGCTCACTGCAGCTCCAAATCATGCTTTTAATAGGCCAGGCTGGTTTCTTCCCAAAGCATTCAGATTTCTTTTCTCCTCTTGCAGGTTCCAGTCATTTCCCTGTACAGCATGTGTACAGCACCCTGTACGGCATCTTTTCTTCATGGTCCCCTACTGTAAGCTCCTGGTGGCCTGGACTGGGTGTATCCTGTTCCACCCCATCTCCCCATGTGGTGCTGGCCCCTAGGTATCTTTGTGGTGAGCCCAGGAGTACAGGCCTGCTTCCCTTCACTGGCAGCAGGGGATGATGCAAAATGTGTACCCTGCCCTCACATTTTATATTGGGGGCATGGCCTCGTCAGGAGCAGAGTAAAAGGAAGAAATCCTGAGGAGGCAGGGCCGCAGGTGGAAATGAGACGGGAGGGCCAGCTCTGGGCGACTGCTGGGGTTTAATGTGTGTCCAGAGGCCTCTAAAGCCTTCTGCCCCTTCCTCTGCCTCTGTTCACCCTCTAGACAAGTTGAGCGGCTTCCGCTCCCAGTCACACCCTGGACATGGGGTTCCGGGAGCAGGGGCTTTTACCAGGGGCTACAGTCCTCTGCTCTTTCCAAACATTGAACTAGGCATTTTCCTCTCTTCAGTAAGGTAGTACAGTTAGCTCAGGTGCCCTGTGTTGCTTTAGAAGCCCCAGGAGTTAGTGACATCTCTGGCTGCGATGTTAGCCTCCTATGCCAGCTTTGACCAAGCCCCACTTTCACAGTGTCACGGTGGAGCTGCCACCCAGAAACTGTCTCCCCCGTGGTGACTCCTCTGTCACTTGCCTGCTCTGCAAAATCACTGCCTCCCATGGAGAGCTCTCGGGTCCAGGAGTCTGGGAGTGGGACCCTGCACGCTCGAGTGCTTTTCCGTAGGTGCTGGCTGTGGAAAGAGGCAGGGCCAGAAGTGGCCCTGGCTTCCTCCCAATACTCTGTTCAGCCAGAGGCCACTTGTAGATTATGATCTGCTAAATGGCCACAGAGAACATCAGAAGAAGCACATTTGAGTCAGTGCTGCTGGTGGCGAAGCTTCACTTGTGACCCCAGGAAGCCGGCCTGCGTCCGTCCTCCTCCTCGCCTCTGCCCTGCGTGCTCAGGGAGCACCAGGCTGCTTTTTGTGCTCTGGCCCATCCCAGGCTCTGGAGTTAGCTGGGCCCAGGCTCAAAGCTCTACCACTGCTCCTGAGGTCATGACTTTTAAGTGAAGGAATCCAGTTCTTTCTCTTCTGTGTGCATCATTTCCCTCCCCAAGTGATCTCCTCACTGCAGCGTGATGGCTCCAGTCCCTAGTGGCTTTGTGGTTTGGCTTTGCCCCAGAAATCTGAGCTACTATGAATGGAGGAGACAACTCAGTTTCTCGAACACATGGCCTTGGAGACCTGTGCAACTGGCGGCAGCAGCCAGTGAACACCAGCAAAGCTGGCAGGAGCTTGCAACCAGGAGAGGGAGCAGGCGCAGGGCTTCGGGGCCTAGGGGCTGGGTCAGAGCTAGGGTGGGCCGATTTGGAGAGGAGACAGTGTTAAGAGATTGCCAAGGCCTGGATTCAAGGTGCCTTTCCTTAAGGCCAATACCCAAATACTATAAAGGTGGGCTCTTCTCCCTGTTCTTGTCTGCCAGGGCAGCTTGGGGTCTCAGCTGTACCAGAGATCGCAGTGTTCATTTCATCCATGAGGTATAAGTGAAGGCACCTGCCTGAAGGGCTGGTCACTGGGGTCCTGAGCCTGGTGATTGCACCCCCTAACACAGTTGACCTGCATACCGCACCCAGAGCAGGAGGGGTTGTTCATAGTTCACCTGTGTTTGGGCCATCCCCAAAACATCTCCTATATAATCCACACTGGCCACAGAAGAGGGGTGAATTGCAGGACTTGGATTTAGCCCTTCCTTTTTACGGGAGGCTTATTCAGTCCCCTAGGCTCTCCTCTGGGCCATTTTCTTTTCTTTTCTGTTTTCTTTCTTTGGGGGGGTACCAGGAACTGAACTCAGGACCTCATGCTTACCAGGCAGGTGCTGCACCACTGAGCTAAACCTTTAGCACCCTCACATTTTCTCTTCTTTTTTTTCTATTTTGAGACAGGGTCTTGCTATGTATGTTGGGCTGGCCTGGACACACTATGTAGTTTAGGCTGGCCTCGAACTTGCAGCGATCCCTCTGCCTCAGCCTCCTGAGTGCTGGGATTATAGGCATGCACCACCAGGTCTGGCTGTTGGGCTGTTTTCTTTTAAGTTTCACCTGAAGGGCAGGGGATATAGCTCAGCAGCACAGCACCTGCCTGGTAAGTGTAAGGTCGTGAGTTTAATTCCTGGCACCAAAAAAAAAAAAGTAAAATAAGTTTCACCTGAAAGTAACAATGTAAAACTTTGCTGAGCTTAGTACTTCAGCAGGACTCACTCTGGGGAAATCAATTTACTGTAGGCCTTGTTTACTTTCTGGCTAATAAGTGATGCTGGTGGACCCAGCCCTCTGAGGGCTGGGAGTCAGGGAGAGCGTGCCGTCTTTGCCTGGTGAGAGGGGAGCGCCCTTGCTTTCATCCACCCCCTGATTAAGTGGGCATTGTCTCCACTTCTGCTAGCTTTGGCCCCTCTGGGACTTGGGGGCAGGGTGGGGAGAGCCTGTGTGTCTGTGTGATTTCTCTGCACATTCTTTTTCCTCTGCAATTCCAGGGTCATGCTGCGGCAGCCTGGCGCCTGACGAGTGAGGGGGACCTGCCAGGGGATTACTGCTGGCGCGAGCTTCGGCAGGACAGACTGGCCTCGGGGCAGCAGGGATGGGCAGAGCAGCCATGGAGCCAAGGCCAGCAGCTCCAGGAAGGAGGCCCGGGCCCTGGTGGGGAGCGTACCGCTCGCGCTGCTGACCCAACTGGCTTGGAGGCAGTGCTCCTCAGGCAGCAGCTGTTCCCAGCCCCAGAGGACCCCACAGCAGTAGGGGCTCTGTGACCCCCTGCGCCACAGCAGCTGGAGTGCGAGCGCCAGAAGAGAGTGGCTCTTGGATGGGACACTGTGGGGTAGAAGCCAGCACCAGAAGATCTTGGTCTCTGCAGCAGTTGCCTGACGCCTACAGGGCTTCCGGTTCCCTTCAGTCACGGGGAGGGGAGCCTGGTTGCGCTCCCCTGGCAGACAGGTTGGGAAGGGCTCTCACATGGAATGTGCCCCTCTGCACCTGCATGTGCTCTGCTGTGATCAGAGCTCCGGGGCTTCCCCGCTGGTGGGGATGAGGGCCTGCCTCAGCATCTGCTCATGAGCCACAAGGACCCCAACTGCTCCAGACTGGATCTTTTCAAGCCACCAAAGAGGGGAAACTCCGGAGCTGGCAGCCAGCGATCCCACGGGACTAAAGAGCTGGCATGGACTGACCTCCCCCTTGCCAGGGTGGCAGGAGAAGCAGAGCCCTTGTGGCCCAGCTAGTGACAGAGACACCGATGAAGCCCTAAGCAGGGGCCACAGTGGCTTGGGGACAGGGGAGCCACTCCTGCCAGCGAGCTTTCTCCTTATGTAGAAGGAGGGACGGCTGGCGAGGGTCCCCTGCCACAGCACACGCCCCTATGCCCTTTGCACATACTGTCCGAACAGGCAGGCTGTGCCGTGGCCAGCCCCTTGGTGGACTGGGAAAGGAGTGGCCACGGTGACAGCCACCTGCCCGCCAAAGCCATGAAGTGCTCCCTGCGGGTGTGGTTCCTCTCGGTGGCCTTCCTGCTGGTCTTCATCATGTCCCTGCTCTTCACCTACTCGCACCACAGCATGACCACCTTGCCCTACCTGGACTCTGGGGCCCTGGGTGGGACGCACCGGGTGAAGCTGGTGCCCGGCTACACTGGCCTGCAGCGCCTCAGCAAGGAGGGCCTCTCGGGCAAGAGCTGCGCCTGCCGCCGCTGCATGGGCGACGCTGGCACCTCCGACTGGTTTGACAGCCACTTCGACAGCAACATCTCCCCCGTCTGGACGCGTGAGAACATGGACCTCCCTCCAGACGTCCAGAGGTGGTGGATGGTGAGACCCGTGGCTCTCCTGCCTTCCCTGTGCTGTCTCCTCTCTAGGAGCCCGGTCACCGTATTTTGGAGTCACTGTTAGAGCCCCCTTTATGGCTTGGGCTTTCTGTCTTCTGGACCCCAGGATGTTAAAGTGGGAGGCCTGCTTGTGGGATCACAAATTACCGAAGGGCAAAGTGAGCTTTGACCTGAAAGTAGAGAGAGAACTAGTATTTTTCGATGCTTATAGGAGCTCAGCATAGGTGAGAAATGCCTGTTGGCCGAGGCAGGCAGGTCGTACAAAGGAGCAGCCTACCCTCAGCCCCAGCCAGCGCCACTGTGTAGTGACCTGGTTCACACCACTGCATTGGTGGACCTCTCAGGAGACCCCAGGAGCTACATTTTGAAACTAAATATCCTACTGCGGATGCATTGGCTCAGAGTAATTATAAATACTACTGGAGCCCCTCTTGGTCCTTTACGTTTACAGGAGAGACTGCTCAGGGCTGGGATAAGAAATCCCTGCAGACTACCCTAGGGGCTAAGGGAGAGTGAGGCCCACCCAGTCTTCAGGTCCTGGCATCTTTTTGCTTCTTGTACTGCCCTCTGCCCAGAGTCCATCATTGCTGGCCAGGCCGAGGCGGAGCAGTGTCCTTGGGCCCACAGGCTGTCCACGTTCCCCACTTGG
This sequence comes from Dinomys branickii, assembly GCA_004027595.1. NCBI lineage: Eukaryota > Metazoa > Chordata > Mammalia > Rodentia > Dinomyidae > Dinomys > Dinomys branickii. The sequence continues at coordinate 92,832 of PVLD010005609.1, forward strand.
AGGACAGCGCCGAGTCCCGGGTTTCCCCGTCATAAAATAGGAACGGGCAACTCTTCTTTCTTTTGCTTTCAGGGACATTGTGAAGATGAGCTTGTGTGAACAGGTTTATCAGAAAACCCCAGGTGCTTCCTTCTGGCCCAGACTCAGAGGCACCCAGGACCTGGGTCTGCAAAGCGAGGGCTCCTAGGTGCCTCACAGGCTCTTACTGCAGCCCAGGGCCTCGAAGAGGCCTGCCCGCCGCTTGTAGTCACAGCCTCCACTGTGGGAGACTCAAGGTTCTGACAGTGGACAGCGTCTGCCCGAGGTGGCATTTCAGCGTGGCCACGTAGAGCCAGAACTGGACTCGGCAGCAGTGGATGCTCAAGAGCAGGACAGGCCTCCTGCTTGCCCACAGGGATAAACCCAGCCACTGTTAGAGCACCGAACATGTCCCTTAGTTGAGGTGTTTCCCTGCTCCCCACAGCCAGGCATCTTCTCCAGAGATCTCTGGCCCTTGAGAAGCTCCTGCTTGTCCACAGGCTCATGGGGTTAGGGTTGAGGCCCCAGTATTTTAAAGCCCTCTCTATGGGCCAAGTAGTCTACCAAGTGCTTGTAAAGTATTTGCTTTAGAAACAGCTGGGCAGTGAGATATAGCGGTTCGTGCCTGTAATCGCAGCACTCGGGAGGCTGAGACAGGTAGATTGCCGTGAGTTTGAGGCCATCCTGGGCTATATAGTGAGTTCAAGGGCAACCTGACTACATAGTGAGACCCGGTCTCAACCAAAATAAAAAACAAAAAGAAATACCCAGGTGTGTGGGCACATACCGCGAATTCAAGGCCGGCCTGAACTGCGTAGTGAGATCCTATCTCAAAGAACCAAAAAAGGAAAAAGAAATCAAGATATCCTACACAAAATTTTATTTAGCTTCTCTTGTATGGATCAAAACAGTTGGCTGACTTTGTCTCTCTCTCACACTGTCTCTTGTCTGTTGTCACTCTCCTTGCTGCCGGAGAACAAACTCAGGGCCTCAAACATGCTAGGTGAACGCTTTGCCACCGAGCCACCTCTGCATTTGCTCTGTTGATAGGGCACACGGTGGCCTGTTCACCATGGCCCCTCTTCTCTACCGTGTCAGTCACCTGCATGGCCCTGATAAGCACTGAACTGCCGCCCCACCTCATTTTATGTTTTTTGACTCAGTGGTTTGGGCTCCAGCAGGTGGCGGGAGGTGCAGGGGACCAATTTTATTAAATCCTTATGCCTCTGAAAGGGTTCACGTGCCTCTGCATTTCAAGGCCAAGGACTGAGCGGGTTGTCCGGAACTGGGTAAACATTGCCCTAGACTGGGCCTCCGTGACCCCAGCTGTGCGTCTGAGACTCGGGTGCCCCCTACAGGCTGGTTAGGAAGGAGCTGAGGGAAATTGCTTCAACCTGTGGGGTCCCTTAGGAACATGCCGAATAGCACCCTTACCCTGAGTGCCCTTGGGGTGAAGGATCCTATGCCTGGCGGGGTGCCCGTCTCTGAGAAGTGAGGCTCACTAGGAACCTGGGGGAGCGAGGGCGCGATCCTCACTGCTCAGGGAGCACCCTCCCCCCGCGCTGGTCTTCCTCCCTCCTCATGGCCCTCTCCCCGCCACAGATGTTGCAGCCTCAGTTCAAGTCACACAACACCAACGAAGTGCTGGCGAAGCTGTTCCAGATCGTGCCTGGCGAGAACCCCTATCGCTCGCGTGACCCGCAGCAGTGCCGGCGCTGTGCTGTGGTGGGGAACTCAGGCAACCTGCGGGGCTCCGGCTACGGGCAAGACGTGGACGGGCACAACTTCATCATGAGGTGAGTCACTGCTGGATGGGGCGGCCAGGCCAGGCCTCAGGGAGGGGATCTGACTCCTTAGCCTTGGCTATCACAGGTCAAGCTGCCAGTTCCCAGGGGTGCCAAGGAAGCAAGACTCCAAGGAGTCCCCTTCAGGGACAGGCCAAGGGCTCCCTTGTCTGGGCAGGGTGGGCAGGTGAAAGTGTTCCAAATCTAAATTTTGTTGGAGGCCTGCGCCAGATTCCAGGGCTCTGAATTCCTTTGGAAAGAGCTGAAAACTCCCACCTGAGCTCCTTCCCACCTGTGTGTGGTCCTCCCAGCAATTAGACCAGGTGTGAGGCTCCCCCGCAGCTGGCGTCTTGCGTGGCAGCAACAGGCTTGTGGAAGATCGATGTCCTGGGTGGGCAGGAAGAGGAGCTGTCCCAGGCTTCTCCAGGGCCACTGCCTTTCTCTCCATCCTCATGAAGCTTTTAGATACACCCGTCCCCGGCCTCAAGCAAAGAAGGGCTAGGAGGGAAGCTTGGCGCAGGGCCCATGTCCCTGTCCCCGTGACTCAGGGAGACCGCAAGTTTGAGACCAACCCAGACAACTGGGAGGCCATGTCTCCACATACAAAGTCTAGAGATACAGCTCAGTAGCAGAGCACTTGCCTAGCATGTGTGAAGCTAGGATTCAGGCCCCAGTACCAAAAGAGAGAGTGAGAGAAGGCAGGGAGGGAGAAGGGGAGGGGAGGGGAGGGGGAGGTTAGGCGGAGGGGACAGGCGTTCTATGCAGGCAGAGATCCAAGCAAGGGTGGCCTGAGCTTGAAGGAGCACAGGGTGAACTCAGGGCCTCCACATGGCTGTTCTCCTGGTTCAGACCCTGTCTTGGCTGGGGACAGGACAGGCCACAGTGGGGACCCTTTACCACCATTCTGTGGTAGAAGAAGAACCTTAAGGATACAGACAGTGCCAGCCATAGTGGTGCACGCCTGGAATCCCAGCACCCTAGGAGGCTGAGGAAGAAGCATGGCAAGTTCAAGCCCCGCCTGGGCAAGTTAGCGATGCAGTGAGACTGTCTCAAAATAACAAAAATGGCTGGGATGCAGCACAGTGCAAAGGCCCTAGGTTCAATCGCCAGGATTAGGGTAAAAAAGAAGAGATAGTGCCAGGCACAGTGGCATACATGTGTACCCAGGAGGCTGAGGCAAGAGGATTACAAGTTCAGAGTCAGGATTAGGGATGTAGCTCAAAGGTCAAGTGCTTGCCTAGCTTGTTGAGGGGCCTGCATTCAATCCCCAGTGCCACAAAAATAAAAGAAAAATAGAAAAATACTGAAAACACCTGGTTTTTACTAAGCACCTCTTAGGTTGAGCATGGAAGACAGACCAGGTTTCCCAGGAGGTGGAAGGAGGGGCTTGTCTTAGAAACTGCTGTCTCCATAGCAACACCATGGCAGCAGTGTGTCCCCCCAGGCTTTCCACATCCTTACAAGGCCTTCCTGAGTTGGGAGACAGTGCTGAGGGGAGAGGAGGGCCCTGGACTGCACCCATCTCCCCAGAGGGGCCTGGGCTCATCCCTGTCTTTCACTCACTGTTCCATGCCTCAGGCAGGGCACAGGGTAGGAGCTGTCCCCACAGGGGCTGCTGAGATTGGGGAATGCAGCCTCCCTTCCTCCAGTGTAGTACCGGGCCCAGGGGAGCCACTGTCGGAGGTCTGACTGGTCCCCTTCACTGAGGGCTGAGGGGGAGCTTTGACTGGGCACCCTGGGGTGCTTGGGAAGGGCAGGGGTCGAGTTTCTCTAACCTCAAGAGCCTCCCACACTTAGGCCACACGGGTGGTGCCTGCTCAGGAGCAAGTTTGAGGTGTGGCGTTTTCGAGTGGGCCCCAGAGTCACCTACGGGGTGGAGCAAGCCAGATGGTGGTTGGCTGTTGGTCTGTGAGCAGTCAGGTGGTGGTGGAGGTGACTATTTGTAGGCCTGTCTACCTCCTTGACCAATATGAGGTTCTGCACGGAGAGCTAGAGTTTCAATGAGATGGGGGCCCTGCTTCCTGAACGCTCCCCTCTTTGCTTTTGAGACAAGGTCTCCCTAAGTAGTTCAGACTGCCCTTGACCTCACTATGAAGCCCAAATTGGCCTCAAACTCTCAGCAGTCCTCCTGCCTCAGCCTTCCAAGTGCTGAAATTACAGGCATACGCTGCCATACCTGGCTTGCCCGCCGCCTGTAAGTCTTCCAAATGGACTCCTCCAAATGGTGGTGGGCTGTTCCTGCCTCACAGGCCATCAATATATCTGCAGTCCCTAGTGCAGTGCCTGGGTAGCAGGCAGTAAATGTACAAATGAATGAAAAGGCCGAGGCAGCCAGACACTGCGCGCACTGAGAGTGTATCTACCCGCCCTGCGTCTGTCCATCCCAACACTTCCACTGCAGGAAGTATCTAGACAGACAAGTTTCTGGAATGTTTGCCCCCATCCCCCAGAGATCCACCTTATCCTCTACCCACTTTTCAGGACTTGACTGCTCCAGAGTGAGTGAGAGATGCAAGACAAAATCCTATCTCAAAAAGAATGCACCTTCTGGCTGGATGTGGTGCTGAACACCTGACATTCCAGCACTCTAGGAGGCTGAGGCAGTAGGATTACAAGTTCTAGCCTGGCTTGGGCAGTGACGTTTCTTCCCTTTCCCAAGGAGACTATGAAGCGTCTTCAGGGGCCTCTGCTCCACTCATCCCGGCCCCTTGCAGGCTGGTGCCCGGGTACAAGGGGATAGGGGAGAACAGGCGGTATATAGGGCCATGCACAGGGCCGAGAGGCAGAGGTTAGAGAGCACCCTGGCTGCTGGGGCAGCGAGAAGGCAGGCAGTGGGTCCCAGAAGCCAGCCCGGCACAGTGCAGCCCTCAGCTCTACAGGGCCGACTTAACTCTTGGCTCTGGGGAGGTGAAATTTGCTTCTTAGGTTCACCAACACAAACCTAGAGCCAGCTTGTGCCTGGCCTGGGGTCGCTGACCCGGTTTCCTACCTCTTGAAGGCAGCAGAGCAACATCACTGCCAGCACGGACGGTGTGCACTGCAGGCTCCTCTCCAGCTGCGCTGCTCCCCGCAGAGCTCTCGGTGATTGCAGAAGGCAGGCACGGACCATAGCTGTGGTGGCCGCAGGACACCTGTGCTTGAGTGTGGCGCTGCAGCAGCTGCCAGCCTGTGCAGCATTTCTCTGGGAGGGTTAAGAGACTGAGAGAGGCCAGCAGGCGGGACATTTTGTCTGAGGTCTTGGATCCAGGACAGGGAAGCAGCATCTAGATCCCTGGTCTGGGCATGAAGCTCTGTAGGTTCTGTAGGAAGATTCTAGTCATCTGCTTGAACCAGCCTAGAACTGAGTGGTTAAGAACAAAGACTCAGCCAGGTCTGGTGGTGCCCACTTGTAATCCCAGCACTCTGGGAGGCTGAGGCAGGATTGCAAATTCAAACCCAGCCTGGGCAATGACTTGCCAATACCTTGACTCCAAAAAAAAAAAACAAAATTAAAAACTAGGGATATAGCTCTGTGCAAAGGCCCTGGGTTTAGTCCCACCCAGTGGGGAGGGGATGGGGTGGGAAACAGATTGTCTGGACCCTCTGACCTCCACCCAAGGAACCCTCCAGTGCCCCAGGGAAGGGAAAGAGAGGTGGGTGACACAGAGATGGACTAGAGGGGCAGAGCCCCCTGACCACACAGGTCTGGCCTCCACGCTCCACTGCTGGTTGAGGAGCAGGAAGACAGCACGGGCACCCACCACACAGGAGTCTGCAGCCCCTCTCAGGACCGGCAGTACTGCACTGGTTTCACAGAACTGATACAGCAGCTGAGGAGGCCCCGGGAGTTGGCTCGCAGCTAAGGATTGGGTTCTGGTCACCCCCTCAGGAGACAGGAGAGTCAGGAGATAGGACCAAGAGCTTTGTGTTCAGAGAAGTTTCACCTGCGATGTAAGTGATGTAATATTACCCCCAAATATAACAGCCTGGATTGTATTTGCCCAGTATTTTGTACAGATTGAAAGGATGGGATGCCTTGGCTTCTTTGCTTTTTTTTTTTGAGGCAAGGTCTCTATAATTCAGGCAGGCTTTGAACTCACTATGTAGCCCCGGCTGTCTTTGAACTTGTAGGTGATCCTCCTGCCTCAGCCTCCCTAGTGCTGGGATTACAGATGTGCACTTTCATGCCTGGCAGCCTTAACCAGTTTGTTGATTCATTGAATAGCCTGTACACATCTTTGCACATCTCTGCAACCATTATTTACAGGATAAAGGTATGGAAATGGAATTGTTGGGTTATAGTATGCATTATTTGCATACTTGATGGACAGCACCAAACTGTCCCCTAAGGAAAAAAGTTTGGAGGCGTAGTTTGGAGACAGGGTCTTGCTGTGTGGTTCAGGCTGGCCTTGCGCTCATTTTGTAGCCCCCCGAGTGCTGGGATTACAGGTGTGTGCCACCACACCCGGCATCTAGGAATCTTGTATCAGCTTCCATGGCAGTTTCTTTGCATGTCACCCTCTTTCCCCTGCAGGATGAATCAGGCGCCAACCGTGGGCTTTGAGCAGGATGTTGGCAGCCGGACTACACACCATTTCATGTACCCTGAGAGTGCCAAGAATCTGCCTGCCAACGTCAGCTTCGTGTTGGTGCCCTTCAAGGCCCTGGACCTGCTGTGGATTGCCAGCGCCCTGTCCACAGGGCAGATACGATTGTGAGGCTCTTTGGGCTGGGAGTGGAGCGTGGGTGACAGGAGCACTGGGGGGGTCTTGGGGACGGACTACAGAATTTTCACTGGACATATGGCCAAGGAGACCAGTGAGGGGGCACCCTGGGGCGCTGGGTGAGGGGGCACAGCTGCGCAGCACCACTCCCTGCAGGGGGCCATCCGAGGACCAGCGGTCAAAGCTGTGGTGTCAGTCTTCTCTCCAGGAGGTGCCTCCACACTCAGGGCTCTGCATTCTGAGAACTTTCTTTGGGGAAGTTGTCCCATCACAGCTGGAATCATGGGAAATCCAATTTTCCTAGTTTTTTTAAATTTTATTTTACTTTATTGTCATTGGTTGATTGACTGAGACAAGGTCTTGCTATGGAGTCCAAGCTCGCCTTGAACTCACATGCAGCCCATGCAGGCTTTGAACTCATGGCAAGTTGAACCTCTCAAATTCTGGGATTACAGCCATGCATGTGACTGGCACATGCGTTTTCTTTTTAAGAGCTTTATCAAGATATAATTCACTTACTGCAGAACTCCCCTATTAAAAGTATGCAATCCAGTGGCTTTTTACCATATTCCTAGAGTGGTGTAACCACCACATTAACTTTATTTATTCACCACACCCGGCACAGTTAATTTTAGAACATTTTTATATTCCAAAGATCTTCAAGTTGATGGTGCGATCAGTGCTGAAGGGTAGCGATGTCTCTGAAATACTCTTTCTCTCTGCCTTCAGCACCTACGCGCCAGTGAAGTCCTTCCTTCGAGTGGACAAAGAGAAGGTCAGCTTCCCACCTCTCCCCTTTTCCCCCCTCTGTCTTGAGAATAGTGCTGCCCTTACCTAGGGTGTCCCAGTGCCCTTCTGGAACCTTCCAGATCCCCTTGGCTGCCGTGCCTGCCCCAGCAGAGGCCACGGGACCATGAAGCACCCACCTCTGGGCCCTGACCAGGGGCAGAGGCGCTGGTAGAAGCTGCTGCAGCCTGACCCCAGCCTCCCGGCCCCGCCCCTCACAGGCCTGCTGACCCCTCCCCCCAGGTCCAGATCTACAACCCGGCCTTCTTCAAGTACATCCATGACAGGTGGACGGAGCATCACGGGCGGTACCCTTCCACGGGGATGCTGGTGCTCTTCTTCGCACTGCATGTGTGTGATGAGGTGAGTGGGCCCCTGGGTGCAGCGGAAATGGTAGGACCGGGCAACAGAGGGAAGTGAAGCTGCCCTTGTAGCAGAGGAATGTGGGTTTTCTGTAGAGAAAAAAACACAGGGCTTAGGGTCCCCCCATTCTAAGCTGTAAAGTATAGATTTGCACTTCTTAAACTATTTTCATGATGTTACTAAATCTTAAATCACTTCATTAAAAAGATAAATTTTGGTGGCATAGCACACATGTAATCCCAGCACTAGGGAGGTTGAGGCAGGAAGCTCATAGAGAGTTTGAGGCCAATCTGGGGCCTCAAACATAGTGAAGCCAAGGCCAGCCTGAACCACATAGCAAGACCTTGTGTCCAAAAACCAAAATAAATAAATTAAAAAGGTAAATTTATAGCTACATGTGGCACCTGTAGTCTCAGCTACTGAGGAGGCTGAAGCAGGAGGATCCCTGAAACTCAGGAGTTAAGGGCTGGCCTGAGTAATATAACCAAACCTCACCTGTTTAAAAACAAAAGTTACTGAAAAATGAAATAGAGTACTGCTACCATGTTTGGTATTATCCCTCCTAAAGAAAAAAATAATCATAAATAAGACAGCAACCAAGTGGTGAGTTGAGCTAATTGTCTGCCACAACCCTTAGCCTAGGCTTATTCTTTTCTTTCTTTATTTCGGTTTTTTTGAGACAGGGTCTCACTATGTAGTTCAGGCTGGCCTTGGACTCACTATGGAGTGCAGGCTGGCCTCCAACTTGCTTGCTTTGATTCTCCTGCCTCAGCCTCTTGAGTGCCGGGATTACAGGCATGCGCTACCATGCCCGGCTGCCCCAGGCTTATTATGTGTTAAAGATGCAGTAGGTTAACCATTATAAGAACCACGCTTCCCTAGAGGCCAGGGCTCCTGTGGCATCGGGGTAGCGCTCATGCCTGGCAAACCCATTTCTGTAAATACTTGACCATATTTCAAATACTAAAAGTACTCCATTTCAGTAAGGGAACGTAGGGCGTGGCTCAGGGACTAAAAAAACAAAAGGGAAGTTATAGAGCTGGGCATGATGACAAAGTCCTGTAATCCCACCTACTCTGGAGGCTGAGGCAGGAGGACACAAAGCTGGCAGCCAGCCTGGACTACATATATAGTAAGACCCTCTGAAAACTAAAGAAAGAAGTTGGCAAGGGTTAGAGAGGAAGAACTGAAAGGGAACGCGGGCCGGGCCTGGGTGTCCCCTGAGTCTCCGCAGTGCCTCCGGCCTCCAGGGCTGTGTCCAGGCTGGTGACCCTGCCGGCCTTTCCTGCAGGTAAACGTGTACGGCTTCGGGGCCGATAGCCGCGGCAACTGGCATCACTACTGGGAGAATAACCGATATGCGGGTGAGTTCCGGAAGACGGGCGTGCACGACGCGGACTTCGAGGCTCACATCATTGACATGCTGGCTAAGGCCAGCAAGATCGAGGTCTACCGAGGTAACTGAGCTGGGCTCTCAGCGACCCTTCTTACCTGGCCTGCGCTGCGCTGTGGCCCACCCAACGCCTGAGCGTCGCCAGGCAACTGGGAATCATGCAGCGCGGCCTGGGCCAATCATGCTGCAGTCCAGGGAGCGCTTGCTGTCCTCTGCCAATCACGAGACTTTGGGGGCCGGCCCGGACCTGGCACCAATCCACGCTGCAGTCGGGCGGAGCTTCTGTGTCTCCTAGCCAATCATGCGACTCAAGGAGAACTTCCGGCGTTGGGGCCCGTCTCCTCCAATCAATGGCCTTCGGAGGCGGGCCCGCGGCTGGTCAATCCCCATCCCTTTTGCTTTTGATAAGATTTTGTTTTTCGCTTTTTAAAATGTAGAGGCTGCTTGGGCCTCGATAAGAGTATTTTTCTCAGGCTCGATGAGAGGAGCGCCTCGGTCGCTGGCCAGCGGGTTCACCCGGGGGCTCCGGAGAGGCGGCGGCGGGGCGGTGTCGGGTGAGGCCGGCCGGGTGCGGGGAGCCGGTGTGTGCAGCCCCGAGAGCGCCCGCCGGGCCGCATGCGGAGCCACCAAAGAAACCGGGCCCACGGGGCGGCCGTGCCAGCGCCAGCTCCCTCGCGGGCTCAGCGACAGAGCGGGGCCGGGAAGCCCTGTCCGTCCCGAGCGTGGTGCTTCTCCCGGGGTGGCCCCAGCTCCCCGGTGTCCCTCCCTAGGCCGCGGCCGCCTGGCCGTCCTGCTTGTGGCTCCGGAACAAAATCAGAAAGCTGCCTGCGGTCGGGCCTGTCTGTCTGTCTGTCTGTCTGATTGTCGCGCACCTGCAGCACGCGCGCGCTCGCCGCCTGGGGAGCCGCAGGGTCGAGCAGGGCCCGTCGGCCCGGGAGCTGCGCCCGGCTCGGCGCTGGGGCGGGCGGGAAAGGATGTCGGTGGGGCTCCGGGTCGGGGAGGAGCCTTCTCGGGGCGGCGCCGCTCCGCCGTCCCGGCCGGGCCGTTCCGGACAGCGTCTAGGGGGGCAGCGTGGACGCCCCCGAGCGGCCGGCGGGGAGAGCGCGTTCGAGCCCGCGCCTTCCCAGCCCGCGCGGCAGGTCCTGTCTCAGGTCCGCGCCGGCCGCTCCCGCCGGTCTCGCCGCAGTGCTTCCCCGCGGGGCTGTTTTGAGTGTTGAGGAGGTGATAAACAATGCAATTATGCCAAACAGTATTGAGCAGAGTAATTTATTTCTTTTTTGTTCCTTTTTTCATTTGTTTAAACCATTAACCCCCATTCTGGAAGAGGAAGTCCCCAGCACTCAGCCCAGATCACCTTTTCTGCAATAGTTAAACATTTTTTTATTTCCTTCTCTTTCTCTTTCTGAATTAAAAAAAGAACACACGAAAACCTAGAGTCATTTGTTGTGAAATGTGTCCGACCACAGGTGTGTCAGAGACTCCCAAGGTGCTGGGATGAGGGGTAGGCGAGGATGGTGGGGGGATGAGGGGACGCGAAACAGCTCCGCAGACACGCCCCCCCCAACCGTGAGCCTGGCTTCCAGGACTGCGGTCTGTGAATCAGCACCCTGCATTGGAGAGACTGAGGATTTTGGTTAAAAATAACTCACTGGCAACGTATGGTCGCACACACCTGTAATCCCAGCGTTCTGGGAGACTGAGTCGGGAGGATTGCAGGTTCCAGCCCAGCCAACACAGTAGGCTAGTGAGACACTGTCTCAAAAAAAAAGTGAGTTTAGAAACCATTCACCAAAAGAAATGCCAAATAAATAACTGAATGTTTTTAAAAAGCCCTAAAAGTAGTTGCATATATACATATATATATTCCAGGCTGCCCTTGAACTCAGTGATCTACCTTGGCCTCCAGAGTGCCGGGAGTACACACCAGTACCACTACGCCTAATTTGTAGGTGGTTTTTCGATTGAATTTTTTATGCTGTTTCTCCTTATTGGTTTTATTGTGTTTTTGACGTTGAGTTTAATATGTAGCCCAGGCCGGCTTTAAACTCACAGCATTCACCCTGCATCAGCTTCCTGAGTGCCGGGCTTACAGGTATGTATCACCATGCCTGGCCCCTTGTTAGGGTGGGAAGTTTTTCACTCTCTCTTTGGTGCCCGAACATCTAGTGTGTTCACCTTCTCTTTGACCATGTGAGCTAGGTTCTGGGAAGTGTGATACTGTGCTTCACCATCTACTTACCACGCACAGTTTTCTCTTCAGTGACTTCCCAGTCTCCACAGATTGGCTCCCATGCCAGAGGCTGAGAATTAAACTCAGAGCACTCTGTCACTGAGCTATACCTCCAAGCCCTTTTATTGTGAAACAAGGTTTTGCTAAGTTGCCCAACCAAGCTGACCTCAAACTTGTGATCCTCCTGCATCTGCCTCTCTCCTGGTTTGGCCTTTGTGGTAGCTGGGATCAGAGGCATGCAGTACTATTTATTTTCTTATTTATTATTATTTTTTGTCTTTTTGAGACAGGGTCTCGCTATGCAGTTCAGCTATGCAGTTCAGGCTGGCCTTGAGCTCACTTTGTAGTCCAGGCTGGTATTGAACTTGCAGTGATCCTCCTGCCTCAGCCTCCCCAGGGATTACAGGCATGCGCCACCATGCCTGCACTCACGATGGAGGTTTTAAATCTAGAAGAGGTGGACTGTCCTCTCTAGGCTGCCCCTGAACTCACTATGTAGCACAGGCTGGCCTTGAACTTGCAGTGATCCTCTCCTGTCTCAGCCTACTGAGTGGTAGAACTATAGACATGTGCCACCACACTCAGATTCTGTTTTCCTCTCTTGAAATAGTGGGTTAATGTGAAGAAGCTGCTTGGGAGCTTTGTGTGACACAGGGTTTTGCTTTTTGGTGGTGCTGGGGATTGAACCCAGGGCCTTAGGCACACTAGGCAAACAGCCACCGAGCTAAACCCCAGTCCTGAGTTTCGTACACATGGGTGGGGCCTGTGTACTACCAAGCGGGGCCTTCGGGTAGCTGAGCAAGAACCCATCATCCCTAGGGTGCGGGCACTGGGGACCCCAGGTTAGGTTGTGTAACAAAGGCCCTCAGGCTCCAGCGGCTTGGAAACAGCAGAGTCGCCATCCCACAGAAGCCATCTCCATCCGCAGCCAGGTGCAGGCCGCTCCCTGTCCCCAGGGCCACAGGCGTCCTGTGGTGCCATCTAGCACAGCTTTCTGGGATTTCTGACCTCTGACGGGACAGAGGGAACTTGGTGACCCACACGCTCACTCTTAGGGCTCTGTCAGGAGACTCACTTCATTGAGGCCACACAAGTGCAGTGGCCATGCCTTCGTTTCCCTGGTGAGTGAGTCTCCTCTGGAAAGGCGCCTTGTTTGGGTATCAGCCCTGGCCTAGGACCATGAACCTCCGCTTAGGGTATGACCACAATAAAACCCAGACAAACTATATACATTTTAGTTACAGGGACACCAGCATGGTCAGACCCTGTCAAGATGTATCACATAAGTACAAATTTCCTCCGATGAATGTGATCATTATTTACCACCTAAAATGTGGTTAAAAAAAAACACTTGGGAACCTCCTGCCTCAGCCTCCTGAGTGCTGGGATTACAGGCATGCACCCGCACACCTAGCTTCTGAGTTTGGTTCCTTTTCTGCAAGGAAAACAAAAAGGAATACCAGTATCTTGTGTGTTCAACCAGGGTGTTGTGAGGATCCGTAATCCCAGTGCGCTGGGAGGCTGAAGCAGAGGCATAGCCCAGCCTGGGCAACAGAGCAAGACCCTAGGGGCTGGGGATATAGCTCAGTGGAATAAGCGCCTGCCTAGCAAGCGCAGGGTCCTGAGTTCGATCCCCAGTACTGCAAAAAAAAAAAAAAAAAAAACCAGAGCAAGACCCTGGAGCAGAGAAAGGAAAGTAGAAGAAAACAGATTTGAATGAAGTGTGCATTTTATTGAATTAACAACATATCAGTATTGGTGCCTCATTCCAGCGCTAGGGAGGCTGAGGCAGGAGAGTCCTGTGCTCAAAACCAGCTGTGGCCAACAGTGAGACCCTATTTTTTTTTTAAAAAGTACATTTAAAAATTTTAAAACAAGAATAATGACAACACTAACAAATAACAAAGGGAAGGAGTCCAAGGAAAAAGTGCCCTGTAGAGTCACCCAAAGAGGAACATCAACTTTAGATTTTATGTGAGCAACCAGGGTGTTGTAATCCCAGCACTCAGAAAGCTGAGGCAGGAGGATTCCAGTAAGTTGGAGACCAGCTTGGGCTACACAGTGAGTTCACGGCCAGCCTAAACTACCCACTGAGACCTTGTCTCAAACAAACAAAACCTTTATGGGCATAGGAAATAAAGTTTTTTTGTATTAATCAACAGGAATTTGCGTTTTTACTCACAGAGTTTGATAAAGCACAGTTGGGTATTGCAAACTCGAGGAAAGGGCAGGATCGGTGTGAAAGACACAGGGAGCCTGGAGCTCTACGGGAGGCCTGGCGCCCGGGCACCCGAGCACATCCTTGCCAGCTCCGCTGCCGCCTCGCGCCTCTCCCTCGCCTCCCCAGCCAGCCTGTCTGCCCTCAGGGCCTGCGCCAGTCTCTCCGGCCTTCTCTACATCTCCACTCTGGCTCTGGGCCGGCCGTGGAGGGGTGGCTCGAGGAGAATGGCAGCGAGGAACAGCTCTGAGCCGGGGTGCCCCAGCCTCTGCTCGAGCTAGGTCGCCAGGACTTCTCCAGTGGCCCCTCCTGCCACCTGCACCTGACACTGCCGGCTGCAACCGAGGTCACCCGCGGCGAGCCGGTTAGCCCCAGGAGCTAGGGTGCGGGGGTTTGCAGTCCATGCCCGCTGCTCTGCGAATCTCCGGGGGAACAAACTCCTTTCCAGCTTCCCCACAGTTGGCTGGTTTGTGAATACTTGCGTGGCCGGCTCCCCCGTGGCCACTGAGTTGTCTTGCTGGCCCCACCCCTGAGCTGCAGGCAGGTTGCGGCTTAGCTATGAAATCTGCGTTGTTCTAATTCTTCCCAATAGTATAATGAAGTTGGGAGTGGTAACACGTGCCTTAATCCCAGCACTTAGAAGGCCAAGAGAGGATCACCAGTTCAAAGTCAGCCTGGGCTACAGAGACATTTAGATTTCAGACATGTATGATTATGGGGTGGTGGTACATGCTTACGGTCCAAACACTTGGAGGCTGACGCAGGAGGATTGCCATGAGTCTGAAACCAGTCTGCGCTACATAGGGAGTTCTAGGTGTGTAGTTCTGGGTGTGGAGGTGATGGGTAGAGGACTTGCCTAGCTTAGAGGAGGCTCTGAGTTCAATTCCCACCACTGCAAACAGAACAAAAACCCCTAGGATTGCCATTTATTCTTTATTTGATCCCTAAAATTTCTAACTCTGTCTTGTCCATGGGTATCCTGAATGAAAACAAAACCTTGTTCAGACACATTTGCTTATTCCTGTGGTATAAATACTCCCACCCTGGCCAGGGGTAAGCTATCAGTGGTTTACCAGCTGGCTCTCAAAAATGTGCACAATGACTGCTTTTGTCTAATATACTTCACAATTTCTTTGCTGTTTTTAAAAAGTGAAGTGTGCTGGGTGTGGTGGCACATAGCTGCAATCCCAGCACTCAGGAGGCTGAGGCGGGAGAACCACAAGTCAAAGCCAGCATGGGTAAGCTGGTGAGACCAAAACTCAAAAAAAAGGAGGGAAGGGACTAGGGATGTAGCTCACTGCAAAGGTCTGGGGTTCATCCCTAATACTGGGGGAAAGGGAGGGCTCGGGTGTAGCTCAGCCGTAGAGCACATGAAATCCCAGTGAAGGAGAAAATAAACTCGTTTTGCTGAGTGTCCGAACAGCGGAGTCCTTACCAGCCACCCCCAGAGTCTGGCCTTAACTTGCACCACTGTCCAGCCTCCTGTCTCCCTCTGCCACACTGCTTACTCCATCCCTGCTCCCTCTCCGAAGTTGATCCTCCAGCTGTGGGGGCACATACCTCCCTCGGGGACCCATCTTCACTGGACCTCACACAATCTACTCCCATGCACAAGCCCTCAGCGCTACATGTGCTCACCCTCTGTGGAACCAAATTCTCTCACTGCCAATCACACATGACTGTTTTTGAGATAAGGGTCTCATGTTGTCCAGGCGGCCACAAACTCCTGGCCTCAGTAATCCTCCTGCCGCCCCCTCCCGAGTAGCTAAGACTACAGGAACACACCACCATGCTCGGCTAACACTGTAAGAGCTCTAAGAACTTAGAAAATTTACAATTTCAATCACCCTTCAGGAAATATGGGATCACTTCTTGGAGTGCTGGATTAAGAAAGCTTTTCTAGTCATGACATACAATTCACTTTTTAAAATAAAATGGAACCTGGCTGGGTATGGTAGCACATGCCTGTAATCCCAGCACTAGGGAGGCTGAGGCAGGAAGATCCATCACTAGGAGTTCAAGTGCAGCCTGGGCTACATAGTTCAATCCTAGCTGGAACTGTTGAGACCATCTCAAATAAAAAAAGAAATTGCTACTACAGAGTTGACAACTTCTTGGTGTGGTTGCTTGGCAATCTATTAGGATTTTAAATGTTCTCCCTACTTTGAACTAACTTTACTTGCAGGAATTTATTCTAGGATTATAACCCATGCTTGGGGGCAAGGAGACACGTTCACTGTGGCCGTAGGTGACAGCACAGTACTCCATTCCAAGCTGCTTGCTGGGGGAATTGCAAAACACCCTTGGGGACAGCCCCATCCTGAGGGAAAGCTGTGCCCTGTGCTCCATGTGGCAGCTCAGCACGGGACAGAAGCCTGAGCCAGGCATTGCTGGGCAGGGGTCTGCCGCTGAGCTGCACCCGAAGCCCGTGTCAGTCACTGAAACAGGTCTACACTGTCCAGGCAGGCGGTGAATTTACAATCTCCCTGCCACTGCTTTTTTTTTTTTTTTTTGCGGTACTGGGGATCGAACTCAGGACCCTGCGCTTGCTAGGCAAGCGCTTATTCCACTGAGCTATATCCCCAGCCCTGCCACTGCCTCTTTAGTTAGGATTACAGCTATGCGCCACCTCACCTGGCTGAGAAGTCACACTTTCCTTGTACATGAAGGGCAGTTCGACAGAAAGTCCAGCAAGCTGGTAGCAAAGGGGCCCCTGGAGAGGGGTCAGAGAGCACTTTCCCGTTATATACACACAGTATTTTTAATGAGCATAAATTAGTCTAATAAGCAGAAAAATACAAATAAGTCATGATTAGTAAAGTGTTTCTCATAATTACATTTAAAATTTCTTATAGTGAATGATGCACATAGCTAAATTTCTGTCCCTACTCGCATCAGGTATTAACTACATAATCCATCAAGGCCACTGCTGTGGTCTTTGTAAGAGCCTCATCCGAACCTGCACAGGCTGTCACCTCCTCTCCAGACTGCTGCCTGGCTCCGCCATGGCAGGAACCAGCGAAGTGGGCCAGGCGGGGCTTCGCAAGGTCCCTGCAATCTCCTGGGTTCCACTCAGAGCAAAGGGAAGGAGGGGAAGGCAGGCTCTGAGCCTCAAGGATTCGCCCACCACGGCCTGGACCAGCTCTTGGAGCTGCAGGGCACCGGCCTCTGGGCTATTATTCCCTCCGAGTCAGAAGTTCACCATGGTAGCCAAGATGCTCCTGAGAGAGAAAAAAGGGAGAAGTTCTGCTCCGGACATTTGAGGGAAAGGGGTGCTGGGGCGTCTCTAGACTTTGGGAGAAGCCCAGGGCAGGAAAACCCTTCCCAACAAACAGGTCCAGCGATGTGGCTGGCGAGGGGCTCTGTAGCCACCTCTTCATGGAGTCAGGGTGCTGGCTGCTCCAGGTCCCACCAGCCTTCCCGGAGACCTCATCCCCGTCCCCTTGGGGGTGCAGGCTGGTCCTACCACTCCTGCCAGAGAGCAGGCAGGGGGTCTGGGGCAGTCACACCAACAGAAAGCAGATTATTAGAGTGCAGTGCACTGTGGCTTTCCAAGGTGTGGAGAATATTTTCCAAAATGTAATTTCCTTTGATTGTCCCCTGTCGTTTCCACATATTTTGGTCAAGTCCAAACATAATTTAATGAGGTAGGTAGCTTCTTCCTCGTGCCTTCGTCTCTGTGGTAATCGAGGCCAGGGCCGTGCGAGCACTGGGCTTCCTCCCAGGGAGGTGACGAGGGCGGCGCAGGGAGCGGGGAGCTTCTCAGTTGGCTATTTTCTCAATCTCATCCAGGTCATCCGTGTCCAGTCTTTCTATCTTCTTATCTGGGGGAAGAGACCAGCACGGCCTTGCTGCAGCTCGAGTCACCCACAAGGGGACGGCAGTGGGGAGACAGGAGACACAGGTCCCCG